>JAGXJF010004884.1:0-141897 GCA_019208055.1 Stipa capillata
AAGAATCTGAAGAAGTCTAAACGATGAGAATGGATGAGCCAACATGCTCAGCATAGTTGGATCTCTTTGATGGGATAGAGTATCTAATAATGTAAATTTTCTAAACTATAATTATGATCTTAGGAAAACTGTATGTGGCAGCCTCTAAGAGAGATCACCGTTGCAATTGCTATCTGAAGCCAACATTTCATGTTTTGTCCCTAAAATTACCACATGAACAACTAATAACAAAATTTTCTCACAGACAAAGCAACTGTCTTGCATATGTTCTGGCAGGAAGCAAGGACCTATCATGAGAAGTCATGTGAAATAAGTGCAGAAAGCTATGAACTCTCGGGTGAACGTCCCTAAGTTCAATTTGATCTCAGTGACTTGGAGATACTTCTCATGTATAGTTCTTGGGTTATAATATATAAACAGGTACCAGGAGTTTGAACCGAAGGAAGTGAAGATAGAATTGTTAGGTATTCAACCAGCAGAATGAAAGCTGCATCTGCCCCTACATCCTAATCAAGGAGGAAATTCGCCAGTGACTGTCAAATCAATCAGAAGTCAGGAAGGACCTTAAGTTGGCTAGAGCAACATACAAAGTTTTTCTCCATTTTCTTTAGTTATGCCAGGACCTCTTGCTTGCACTTAAGGAGTAGTCACCAGCCAAGTCCGAAAGGTGGGCTGAGGGCCGACGCAGCTATTGACCAACTTCCCACTGCCCAACTGTGTGTGGAAGTATCTGGTGCATCCACTCAATATGGTGCGAGTGGTAATCAAAAAGGGAAAACACGCTAGAATCTTTACTATATGATAAACGGGAGTTGGTGATGGTAATAGATGTGGTAGCAGTAGCACGTCATCCACCTCATTCTCTCATACAAAGGATGCGCGCCGCTTGTGGGCCTCCTTATCCCATCTTTCTCATGGAGTTCGTTTATTTCCTTTATTTTCTCAACAAACCAAACAACCTATTGTGCAATTCTCGACAAACCAAACAAACTTTCTTTACTTTTGGAGTGCATAGGGTCTCCTTATCCCATCTTTTTCTCATGGAGTTTGTTTATTTCCTTTATATTCTCAACAAATCAAACAACCTCTTGTGCAATTCTCAACAAACCGAACAAACTTTCTTTCTTTTTAGAGCGCTTAGATAAGGTATTTTCCACTTTTGATATTTTATTCCCTTATTTACTCAACATACCAAACAAGCTCTTGTGCACATCTCAACCAACCAAACAAACATTTCATTCTTTTTTAACAGCAAAAGTTGGATTAAATTTAACATATTGTAGAAATGTAAGGATTGAAAGGGATAATTATTAGTCTAAAGAGAATTTTTTACATGTTTTAAACACGACTATATTGATGAAATCCATAGCAACACACGAGGCATTTAGTTAGTTGATACAGAACTAATCTATCATATGCCATAAAACTTCAAGGAAATTTTGGCTTTGTACCATTAAAACATCACCTCTTTAGCAAAATACCATCAAAAGAATATTGTTAAGCTGTATAGCATCAAAAGAACACATCGTTCCTCAAAATACCACTTCCGTTAGCTTTCACACTACTGCGGTTACTCTTACCATTTTGCCCCTGTTTTAATCTCTCCGGCCATCCCCTCTCATGAACAAAAGTCCAAGACCAGCAACTGCAGTGAGCATTCGCACCAATTAGATGGAGTAAGTATCCCAGCACAGGACTAGGAAGATTTGGATTTGAACATTTGATTGCTCAGTCACAGAAATGTCATGTGGGCCCGCATTACAGTCGTCGCCACAAGCCTCCAGAGGAGCTGGCAGGTTAGCCTAGGCTGGGAGATAAACTTCCTTTAGATTACTTCATTCTCAAGTTTAGTTTATTTCCAAAGATAAGAGTTTGTTAAGATAGTAAGTAATCATATCAAGTTAGGTAAGTCTAGATCCAACTTGTGGATCAAAACAGGGTCGTCCTATATAAATGGAATAGCGTGTACTCTTTTGATCATCAATCAATAAACCAAAGAAAAGGGAGGTTAGCCTCCGCCAAACCCTACCCCCTGCTGCTACCCAACCTCCACGGCTGTGCTCTCCGGAGCTTAGGCCATGACAGAAAAGACAATGACGAACAAAGTGAAATCAACCCAAGGAATTTTGGAGTTTACCAGAACAACAAATCAGACCGGGTGGATGCTCTCTCCACACCATGCCAATCCAGTAGGAGGAGGAGGTGTGCTCTGGCGGCGGATTCAGATTTGGGGATGCTCGGTCAGTGGAGGAGGTGGCCCAGCGATTGAGCAGAGTGGCTTCTTGCAGGTAGGGGCTGGGTGGTTTGGAGATAAGGGGATCGACGTCGAAATCGCAGAGGCAAGGAAGTCACGAGAAGATGTTGAGGGAAGGGCGGTGCTTGGTGGCAATGTGGAGGGTGAGTGGCGGTGCCGGTGAGGTCTGGCAGCACGGTGGACTGGTGCTGTGCTTATTTTCACATAGGGCCGAGCAATGAAGTGGAAAACAAGGAGGTGTCAAACGGATTGAAACAGATGGCATTTCCAGAAACATTGCGTTCCTTCAATGCTATATAGCTGAATAAGATTCTTTTGATGGTGTTTTGCTAAAGAGGTGATCTTTTAATGTTACATAGCCAATTTTTCCAAACTTCAAACCTAAATTTCATATAAATATGGAGAAAAACTAAAGGCGCATTGCTGAAAAGAAATCAGAGAAAGGAAGAAAGAAAAAGATAAAGCTACTATTCACTACAATTTGTCTTTTTTGTTTCTCCTGATGTAAGTCATGATTTCAGCTGACTTTTTGTATTATGATTATGCCCAAACCATGTAACTAGATCTTTTCGCAATTTTTTCAAGACCATTCGTACCATGTTTCAAGCAAGGATGCATGGGCATGAAGGGCAAAATGTACTGGATACAGTCCTGTGGGCGTGAGACCCAGTGGTGGACCTAGGATTTTTAAAATAGGTGTGTCTACTTACAAATTTTTTTCATAAATATCACAAATGCAACATGCAAGTATGAAATTTGCTAAAAGTACAATGCAAAGAACTTAATAAGGTCTCACAACATCATAAGTTCAACAAATAAGTTCGAAATTTACCAAAAGTACAACAGAAATAGTTCAAATATGAAATGGTCTTACATGAAAAAAGATAACATGAATAGAATATTACAACACTAGTCTACTGTACGCTTTTGCATGGCCATGAAAGTCTCGATTATATCATCCTCACTAAGTAAATGTCACCAAATAATGGTTCAAGAGCTTATCACCCATACTATTTCTCAACTTATTCTTCACTAGACTCGTTACAGAAAGTACTCTTTCAACACTCGCCGTTGACACCGGTAAGATCAATACCAATTTGAGAAGTACACCACATCAAAAAGCACATGCTTCTTATGATGCACACAAGGGATTCAAAGGTACTTATTTGCTTCTTATGATGCACACAAGGTACTTAAACTTGCCTTGAATCCCTTCAACTCATTGCTTCTTATGATGCACACAAGGTACTTAAACTTGCTGAATTTTATCCCATGGACAGTTTCAAGCACGGATTTGGTAAGACTTGAATACAACTTGATAACTTTATTGATGATATGAGAAAATATTATAGGTTCAAAGGCCTAAGTAATCTTGATGAGCTCTCTGCTAAGCTTGTTGAAACACGAAAGCATGTGCTTACTATCGCATGCTCCTTGGTGCATCTGGACAAAAATGCGATCTGTTGATAAACGAGGTCACGAGCATTTACAAAAGAAAAAAAAATCTATCTATTGTCCTATTGTTGTGCTACATCCATCTTACCTTATTTATGTTGTCTAGGAATTTTAAAAGTAAGGTAAAATATACAAGGATTTCTTGCTTCCCAACAACATATCACGACCACATCCACATTGGCTGCACTGAAGGAAGCATTGGTTCATCGGCATGGTATAGACTAATAGGGCAGGATATGATGGCCCTTCAAATTTGAGAGGAGAATATTATCAGGAGTGAGTCAGTAGGCAAAAGGAAGGAACATTGTAGATTATTTCCAGAAGCCCAAAACTCCAAGATACCTCAACTACGGTGATTTGGTCAGTGCCATCCACCATAGATGTAGGTTCTTAGGATAACTTCCGGTGGCAGACAAGAGATAGCAAGATGGTTACACATCACCTAATTAGATCAGACATGTAAAAGGTAAACAAAAACCCATAACATAAATGATCGTTAATAGGATCCAGAAATTCATCTGATTGAGAAACTGAGACAATAATTTTCTGCTAATACGGATTTGAAACACTAATTTCTGCTAAGTCAAAAAAAGGGTAAACAAAAACCCAAAACATAATGACCAATTGTATGCTCAAGAATAACGTCTCCTGTGTGTTCCTTAAAGGGCCTATTTGGTAAAGATGGGACTGGGAATGATTGTAAGGAAATTGCGAGGTGAAAATGGAGATCGGAATTCAACTTTTTTTTCTGAAAGAAAGTTTGTTACCCTTGTTTGTAACAGGCTTCAAACCCAAGCCAAGCACTTGGAACTAGCACATCTCCACCATGAGAACACATCATAACTTCATTGTTGGGTTCAAGAGATGGCAATTGGTCTGGGAATAGCAATAAAAGGCCTATATGATTGAGGAACAGCCTCATTCTAGGATAGATTGATCCATTATCAGGCCATCCAATGATCTTTTTTTTATCGCAGGACTCCCATTCGTCGTCTTTAATTGGCATTGTGATAATGGACTAACTTACTCCATTCTGTAGGCCAAGCAAGAAGGTTAAGTTCAGAATTCAGATTGGATGATCATATTACCAACCCATTTCTCAAACAAGTACCTCAAAAATACTAGCTTCAAACGGAACAAGGCTAGGATCCTAACCTCTATTCCTTCCTCCTTGGCGTCAGATAACCCCAATAAAGCATGACTGAAGTAGATATCGAAGAGCAATAGACTCATTTTTTTGATAGAGCTTATCATTGTCATTGATGGACAAGCATATAACTAATAAATGACCGTTCCTTAACATGATAAGAGAATCGAAAAATGTTAAATGAGGCAATACGTAACTTTTTATAACTAGTTCAGCTTTCATTTCTAATGCAACCTCACTTACCATTTCCAGTGAACGAACACTACAGGTTCTTTTCTCAATTCTCATCTTCCATTTACAATTCCTAACCTTCAGTTTCCATCAACCAAATGACAGTGCTCTTGTTTTGGGTATATTTTTGGGGAGAGAATGTACATAGCTATGTGTGGTCACAACACCAATAAAACCTTACTGCACTTATTTTTTTCTACATCTTGCAATGTTAAAGGAGCATTGCTATTGTTCTGGAACCAAAAGTTTAAATTGCAAGATCTCTTCCGGATCATAATTGAACTTATCATTCTATGTCGTTGCTTAGTTTAAAGAATGAGAAATAATACAGTCCTTGGAGGATAAGAATCACCTACTTATTACCGAGGGAGTCTACTTCACCAATATTTTAGAGACTTATCCCTGAGACGAAGGTAGAAATCAGGTAGTGCATGTTATCCTGGATCCTTCATCGAACCTCTAAATCATGGT
Organism: Stipa capillata; assembly: GCA_019208055.1. Lineage (NCBI taxonomy): Eukaryota > Viridiplantae > Streptophyta > Magnoliopsida > Poales > Poaceae > Stipa > Stipa capillata. Next base: position 5,559 of record JAGXJF010004884.1, read on the forward strand.
GCAGTGAAATGGGTATAGTTTGCTCCACTAAGTCTGTAGGATTCTTTCTGTACATTTACTCAAATTTTATAATACTTTCACTAAGATTTCCTCCTGTTAGTCAATTTAAAAAACATAACTCCAAATTTTTTAAGAAACCAATTAATTCAACCAAAATATGTTCGGTTCTTCTTCTCTATTGGCTCCTCCTGTCAGGCAATTCCACGATAGTTTAATATGCAGTAATAGAGCAGGGAAACAGGGACACAAAACTATGAATTAAACATGAAGAAAGTATAAACCAGACCATACTAACACCCATAACTTTCAGTTTCAGATCCCCCAGCTTCAAACAATACCCCATGAAATAAACTTTATTCTAAGTTTGAGCACCAGCAGCGATACTACACAATACACCTTAACTGTTTCCAATAAGATCTTGTGAGCAATTTAGCTTCGCATTTAGTCTCTTAGGAACACAATACACAACAGTTTGCAGAAGCTTGTCATGGTGTTCTATTCTGAGCATGAAGCTGCAGAAACTTCAAACAATTCCTCAATCAGAGGAGAGATTCTGCACAATGCTGAATATCCCATAGGAAAACTAAACCCTACTCAATAAAAGTTAGCTGTCTGCACCAGCAACTTTCTTTAAAAAGCATCCACAAGATTAAATAATCTGTGTGATCAGACCATAAAAGCTACCAAATTTACTACCCAATTCTTTAATCGTCGGCATATCGCATATGAGAAATTAAATAATCCACGCCATCAGATCCCAAATGCAACGAAATCACCTACCCAATTGTTTAGTCAGCAAGTGAGCTAGCTGGGGACCAAACCAGACCTAAATTTTTCCCCTCAGATCCTCACGATGCCCTAAAGTAAGCACCAAATTCCCCAATTAGCAACCAAAACGGGGACCAAGCACACATAATTATTAACAAATGACCTCATATTTCGTGAGTAGCTAGATCGCTTCGTTTAAGGGTTGGATGGTTCCTGACCTGCTGCATTGCTGGCAAAACCGCTGCTCCTGGCCGGCGACGACGACGACCGGCGTCTTGGAGTGCGCATCGCAGACCTTGTGCCGCCGGTGGTACTCTCGGCAACGGCTGAGGTCCGACCGGCACCCGTCCACCGAGCACGCCTCCGCGCCTGCGGCGCTACCAAGTGCGCGCCCCCTCCTCGCTTTTGCGGCCGCCGGCCGGGCCCGCTGGAAGAGGCCGAGGGAGAAATCTTGGAGCTGCGCCGCCGAGGAGGAGGAGGACGAAGACGAAGGCCCGGCGAAGGAAAGCATGGTCGGGCCGGGGTCGGCCGCCGCCTCCGCCGCTGCGCCCCAAGACGGCGCCTTGGAAGCTGCTGCTGCTGCCCACTCCATGCCGCCGGCCGAGAAACGCTCACAATTCGCCGCGAGCCTCCGCTCTGTTCCCAATCAAGAAAGCATGTAGACTTAGAAAACCTTGTGACCAAAACTGTGCAAGAACTAGCCCACGAAGATGCAGCCCACGCAAGAAATCGAGCCAGTATATCCAAAGAAGGCCCCCAATTCTTGCACTCCAAAAGCAAGAATAACTCTTTTTTCGCAAGGCGAAGTCGAACTGAAGAACTCATAGTGCGTGCTGCAAAGCGCAGAGCACGAAGAGGAGACAGGGAAGCGGCACATACGAAGGAGCAAGAGCGGCAGCACAGTGAAGAGCAGCGGATCACGCAGGTGGGGAGCACACAGCGTGCGTGTGTGCAGCTCAGGGCACGGATCGCTCGCAGTATGGCAGTATTTCTGTGCTGCTGGATGAGGTAGTATTAATATGGGCGAAAAGGATGGGCTGATCTTGGCAGGCAGACAGGCAGGCAAGGCAGCCCAGGCAAAAAGGTATATTTAGCCTCCGGTCAATGTTAAAAATAACCTCTTGTTAAAATTAAAGCTAAAAAACTCTCTACCGATCGCTTCGGAGCAGACGCGTGACGTTTGCCACGCGCTTGACCGACGAGCCTGACCTCTAGCAGGTCAGACCTGCGGCACGCGGGTGGGACCCGTGGCCCTGCGCTGCCGTAGGCCTAAGGAGCGAGGAGAGCCAGCCCAAGTAGAGTGTGCGGCATCTCACATGCCGCGGGTCAGGCCCGCACGACCCGGGCCAGTGCCACCTGCTACCCGCCACTTGCCGCACCTCCCACCTGCTGCATGCCGGTTTGGGTGTCCTTGCAGTGCGCCCTCCGATTCTCACAGAAGCAAAAAAAATACACTGATTTTTAGGCACGGGCGAAATTGACCGATGACACACACGTGCAAGACAGCGGCAACCCGCACGTGCCACGTCAAATCCTGTGGGTGGGATGCGCGGTGGGTGCGGACAGGCAGACGGACGGTCAGCCAGTGCGCCGGCCGGCCAGGTGCCACGAGCTAAACCTGCGGCTGGTGGGTGCCGCAAGTCCCACCTGCGGCAGGGTTGGGCCACAGGCCCCGGTCGCGTGCCGTAGGCGAGGTGCGCGGGAAAAGGTTGCCGCAGGCCTGACGCACGGGAGCTAGTTGGCCGTAGTTCCGAGCCGTAGCACGGGACTTTTTTTGCCCTTATTCCCAACACAGGGCTATTCGTGCCATTGACCAGTGGTAGGAGTTCTAATGTGGCTTTTTGCCGCCAAAAGCAATGGCTAATGAGTGGTTTTTCTTTACAAAAGTTTGAAACTAGGCTAAATAGTGATTTTAGTGCTTGCAAACCCTTCTCTTTTGACCTGAACTACTTAAAAACTGATGTTAATTCAATCATTTTGAGTTCTTCTCTTTGCAGTCCTGATGTTTCTTTAATTTTTTTTATTTGCTCTAGGGGTCGTAACTCTAGGATTTGCGGACATTTAGAACATAATTCCCAAATTTGTACTTCAAAGATGTTTATACTTCAGACTTGCTAGTTTTGATCTGCTCTGCTTTTCTTAACTGAAGTTCACAAATAAATTGACACATTTGTGTTAATCCAAATTGTTCGCTGTGTCACTAAATCTAGAGTTGCAACCATTGAATTTGTAAACTATGTTTTATTTCTCCCTTTTTCAAAAGTGTCCATACGGTGAGCACCGTTTAGAATATTTGTGGACGGTCGGTGTATAAGATAAAATAATAATATATAGTTATTTTATCATCAACGTTATGTAGACCAATCATATATACAACACACAACAAATCAAAGCAAGAGCAACTCAATGAAGTACACTTTTGATTCATGACCATGAACAAACATTTTCTCTCTCACTTATGCTCACAAAATGAATATTTTCTATTTATAGACAAAGTCTATGCAGATGGCTTTGAGAGTAGCCTCTGCAACACTAGTTTTAGTGTTAACACTTCCTTTGGATGAGTACGACAACATGAAACCCTCACAAATATTCCTGTTGGGAAACTAAAAATAGAATGAAGAAAAGTGTAATGTGCATACCCATTGCACGTGTTGCCCCAAAACAAGGAAGAAGATGTATCTTTAGAAAGTGTATAGTTAAACTTTTTATTTTTAATCACTAATTAATAAGAAATGACATACAAATACTATTATTAGATTTATCAATATAAACCATTTTATAGTATAAATTTTTATAAATTTTATTTACATACTCATCAAAAAGTAATGGTCAAAATTGTATATTGAAAATTGTGCAAAGTCAAAAAGCCTCATCTATTTTGAAACGGAGGGAGTAACTCACTAAGTAATAAGAAGAGTATACTAGCCATTATCTTTGGAATTTAAAAATATTTTTTAATCTATTTATGACTTTCATAATTGTTGCATCGTTGATCTACAGAATCTAAGCCATTAAACGGTGGAACCTCAAAGTAAAATGAGGTAAGCAGTCATCAAGTTGATTCCTTCTAGGCTTGTTCAAATTAAGGATTCTCATAATCCAAACTACATATATAATCAAAGTTTAGCATATGCTCCCCTAAAGACAACATCCATTGAGATCTTCCTATTCCAATGATGTGACAAATTCTTTCGAAAATGAATTACAAAAGATATTGTGAGCAAATCAACTAGATTATCACAATCTTTTCTTCCACTTGTTTATCTTATTCATCCGGTGACAGCAATGATAGAAGCAATGTGTTTATCTAATCAAGTATCACTAATTAGTTGTGCAGCACAGATAAATTATCTCAATAGAATGTATTGTATATATATTTAAGAGAGAAAGCACTACGGAACCTTAGCCGTCCAGCATACTTTTACCTTTCCACCGCCTATCTCTCTCATCTCTTCTCCGGCATTCTCACTAGTGAGGAGTTCATTGGTTTCTCATGATATTTTTAGTTTTCTTTAATTGTATCTATTTTTTCTCTGTAGATCAAAAACTTATAGCTTTTGTTCTTCGCTTGATTTACCGGTGACAATTTTGTTTGAATTGATTCACCTAGAAGATGACGACATCAACATTATTTGCATTGGGTGCAAATAGTCACATTTGAATTTCTTCCAAATGAACAATACTAATATTGTATACACATCAACAAAGATCATCGATAATCTACTTTTCATTGTTGATAATGTCGGGAACATAAAAGTCCAGTGGGTTCATCGACTCATGGACTTGATTGATGTATGCAATTTGTCTATCTCTATTATTCAATGTAAAAGTTTGGTATTTTTGTACTTCTCTTACAAATTATCAATATAAATCAGACGACATGGATAATATTAGTTGCAATGTCACACACATTCTCTGACAGTACCTAGTTAGCAGAGGACACGTATAACACTAGTTGCAGTATCATATACGTTCTCAATGTGCCTTATCAAAACCGATTTAAATATGTCACATACTCTCTCGTAAGATGTTATTGCTTTAACCTGCATCTAATTTGGCACATTCCAACAAGTTTGAGATATTATGTGTTGCAATCTCTAGGCTAAATTCAGATGCCAATGTAGATAGAGCATTTATTCTTAAATAACCTATATAACTAATTCTAAAAAGTAAGTATGGAGTCTTCAACAACATATATGTGTTCATTTACCATGAAGACAACCGTGCCCCCATTTTAGCTTCTTGCTCAACAGGTCATCGGAACCAACCATATCGTCCCCATCTCCGTTCACCATTGCTGCATCTGATTCTTCGGCCATGGTGAGCTCTGATTAAATCCCTTTGACCCTGATGATCTAGTCATTGTTTGCAACATTTCGCCTTGCTTAATTGCTTGTCCCCGCAACAGTGGCATCATCTCTACGTACAATAACCGTTGGCGATACTCGTGCCTACCGGTAGAGCTAGCAATATGGCCATCTGCACCTATTGGCACCACAATGTGGGGCTTCGTGGTGGTGGGCGTGGATCCATTTTGACCCTCTCCACGGCGAACACTAGCACCGATCTGACCGACCCCTTCCTATGTTTCTTGTTTTCTTGTTCCTTTTATGTTTACCGATGTCGCGGCCTCTGTTCATGGAAAGACTGAAAGACGAGATGGAAGAGGAAGGAGGTGATGAGGTAGAGCGGAACGAGAAAAGAGAAAGAGAGCCGATGTATCAAATGACATGGCCCTCTACTTTATCTTGTGGACATGCTACATCAGTCAGGCAAGTAGGGCAATACTGTCAAGAGGAGAAATGCTAAATCCGGTGCAAATTAATAATGTTATTATCAAATCTGGTATAATACAATCATTTTTATTAGATCTAGTATAAATCAATACTTTATAATAAATACATGCTGTAAAATAGAATTTACTCTTTGGGTTTAGGACTGCCTATGCTCTGCCTGCTAAAATGGATCGTGTATTGGGTGTCACATTCTTGACTTCAGGAAAGAATAGACATTCAGGAACAGAGACAAACACAGATGTGGCCCCGACAGCCTCTGTTTCCACGTATGCAAGTATCTATTATATATTAAATAAAAATATACAATAGAGTAATTAAAAAATATGGATATTAAATTATTTTAAATAAAATATTTAATCATTAATCTGGTGAATACTCTTTTATTTTATACCACAACCGATAAATATACATAAGTATATCTAAGCAAATCAGAGTCGATATATCACTATAACATTATCTAACTAAATCACAAACATTAGATCTTCATAATTGTACCTCAATAGATCACGGCTAATAGATCATCACAAAAATACATAACTAAACTGCAATTGCTACTTTCCTTTCAGAAATGAGTGACGTTTTAGAAAGCGTGCAGTTAGACTTTTCTAACTTTGCCTACTAATAGGTTAAAAAATATTTAGATTAGTGAGTGAAAGTAGTATCATTAGATTTGTTATGAAAAATATTTTTGAACCACAAATTTTCATAACTGTTTGCTAACATATACATACAAAAAATAACTGTTAGGGATGTATATTAGAGATCGCGTCAATGTCTAAAACGACACTATTTACGAATGGAGGGAGTATTAAATCTCTATCAATATACCTCAACAGATCATAACCGATAGATTATCATAATTGTACATAAATAGATCACATCAGATATATCTTCATAATTGTACCTAAAAAGATCACACAACAAATATTCATAATATTATCTAAATAGATCACAACATATAAATCATCATAATTGTACATAAATATGTCACAACTGGTAGATCTGCATAACTATAATTAAGCACAACGGGATCTTAATAATAGTATGAAAACTATTACAAACCGTCATTGATATCATGGACCCTTATAATATCACGTAGAAATGATAGTCCGGTTCACAGTCTGAAAAAGAGCATCGCTAATCTCATCCTTAGTACAACATGTACATAACCCTTGATTTTTATGTTCATCAATTTTAGGATGGATCAGGTTCAGAAGCGGCTCTGGATAAATATTAACATCTTTACTATAGAGGTTCATAAAGAAGGATCTTGTCATATTTTCTAATTCCTGAACACTTTTAGTGATCTGGCCATTAGCGATTTTGAGCCTTTCAATCTTGTTTTTTTTTGCCCTCCATGTGGCCGCTGAAAGAAATTTGTATTCTTATCTACCTCTCTTAACCAAGTAATTCTTGACCGCTATTGCCATATACATTCTTCCTTGTGCAGTAATTCATCCATATATAAATGAAATCTCTTCTTCTCTTCTTTCAAAAAAAAAGTCTCTTATTCTCTTGAACAACTACTAGCATCAGTACGAATACCAAGTTCTGCAAGTCTCTTACGTGTTGCTGCAAGCTTTTTAGGAATTGAGCCAATAGATTTATTTCTCCATGTATGTACCCTTGACATCACAGACTTCAGTTCTGCAGCAACATCTCACAAATTTGACTTATTGTCCAATAGACCAGGACTCCTCAATCTCAGAACGCAATGCAGTTTCACATTCCCCAAAAGTTTCATACCGCTGACATCTACCAGCTCTTTGATGCCCAGAAAGCTGTTGTAAGCAGAGTAAAATAGGGCAGTGGTCCGAACGAGAACTCACTAGATGTTGCACTCTAGCTCCTGGAAACAGAAGTGGCTAGTCTGAACATGCAACAGCTCGATCTAGCCGGACCTTGACATTACGGCACCCATCCTGCTTATTATCATAAGTCCAAGGTAAACCAAAGAAACCAAGATCATGCATATTACAATGAGACAGCACATCTCTAAAGATATGAATTTGCCGTTCACTTCGTCTAGTCACTGAGAAATGTTTAGATTGATACATGGCCTCATTAAAATCTCCTAGCGTCAACCAAGGCCCTGCCGAGAGAGGTTTGATCCTCCTAAAAAGATCCCACATAACTGTGAGAGTCTAGTTTCAACTACTAGACCCCCCGTATATATTCTCGTCAGTCCAGGATCACGCTGACGATACACATGCGAAATGAATAACATTGCATGCATTCAAAGTTTAAAAAAACTTAATTGAGTAAAATATGCCACATGGCTTACAAAGTTCTATGTCTAATGACATTTATCACATCAGAGGCAAACAGCGGAAAATAAAAGCGAAGCGACTCCATCCGTGCCACAGGCAATTGACGGAAGCCACGCGACCTATTCTTTGGGCTTATCATAGAAGAAGTCTTCATCAGCTCCTTCTTCAGCATACTCCTCTGCACACCACCACAAAAACGTACATGATGAGTACTTCACGTACTCAGCAAGCCACCTGACGGCAGATGGTCCTACCATACTATATGCAAGGCTTCAAAGGAAGGCTTTAGGGCTTAATTGCGTAAAGCAAACTTTTAGTTGAAATATTAGGGTAGATTTAAAGGTATTGTTTTGATGTAAAACAGTTTTATTATCAGGGGTATTTTCCAACGTGTGGTCCTCGACCAACACCTTCGAGCAAGGATCTCCTGCCTTAGCTCGGCCATAGGTTTCATCAGCAAAGGGGTAGAGGGAAGTAGAAAGGGGGAGAGAGATATGTCCTTTTCATCAAGAATGAGTCATGTGTTGTCCATAACCGTGGACACAGCTAATCGATTAGTTTATTACTCTGCAGAGTTTGTACACTTTACCCACATGACACAATCTCGCCTTGTTGCCACTGGCCGTCGCCAGCATTGCAACAGGGAGAGTGTGACGAGGTCTTTTAGCTAGATCCCCCTAAGGTGTGACATGTCCACTGGGTTTGGCTCGAAGTCGAGAGTATGTCTCCGCACTCCGGTCCCCCCATCTGTGCCGAGGGTCCTCGTCGCTACGTCCACCCCTTCTGCAGTACGGCAACATCGGCACCAAAGGCTGACTAACCTACTTGACCAAGCCATTGCCCATATAGCATGTGGTTGCACTGTTGACACACTTCTCCAACTTCAAGACTTCAGCCTTAAGCGGTACGGACGACCAATGGTTCCTTTCAACCGGTCTTCTGCGGGTAGGACAACCATATGCTCCTTCATCACATGATCCAGCTGTCGTCCGCACCATATTAGATGGTAAGTTTCACCTAGAGTAGAATAGGAAGAATAGAGAGAGAGAGGGAAAACATCGAGCATCCGGCCCTAGCTCAGTGAGCTCAACAAGTTTCAACAAGGATCATCGATCCGATATTCATTCCTCTGTAGAGGCAAAACAAAACAACCTAAAGATGAATTAAGCATGGCTAAGCATTCTCTACTCTATTTAGAATAAAACCTACTAATCTACTCAGGGTACTAAGTAAACATGGCGACAAGCGGAAAGGTAAAGGTGTGTCAATCGACACGCTAGCTACTGGATTAAAACAGCATGCATGTTTATAAACAATAAAATATAATGATATTGAAAATATAGAATCAACATGATCAAGAAAAGGGGCATGTCTTCATGGTAGTACTCTCCTTCTTCAGCTGCTTCGATCACCGGGTCGGGCTCTTCACTCCCTATCGTCGCAACGCAACGAGAAAATAAATAAATAACCAACTCTAAAGAAGCATTCCGAAAAGCAACACGAGAGAGAAGCACGACGAAGGTAAGATGAGGTGAAATGGAACGATGGCGCGAGAGCGTCATCGCGAAGAAGATAGAAGCTAGGTCTTCTAGGATTGGCCATAACCATATATAACACACACACACACACACACACACACATATATATATATAAGGATGACATCTATCCCTTACCGGGTATTTTAATAAGTATACACACAACATACACCTTAACATGCTAGTAATCATGATAAAAGGACAAAACCATTCATAATTAACCACAAATAAATATGTAGGTAGGTCCTAAATATTTATAATAGTTAATAATAGTAAGGAATAAATTAACAACATCTAATCATATTTACCCATACTTTTCTATTATTTTAAAGACTAGAAATCTCTCCCTAATATTAAAGGACGGAACGTTTCTTCGCTTCGTCCGTCGCTCCCGGTCGCTCCCGTTCCACATCGCGCGTCGTCCGCCTCCTCCTACCGCGCCGCGCGGGGCCCCCGTCATCACCGCGCCTGCCCCTGCCCCCGTCGCTGCGCCGCGCTCGCCCCTGCCTCCGTCGCCGCTCGCCCTACCCCCGTCCCCGCTGCCGCCCGCCCTCGCATGCCCCCACCGGCCGCTCTCGCAAGTCCCCACCGCCGGCCGCCCTCGCACGCCCCAGTCGCCCGCCCTCGCAATCCCCGGCCGCCGGCCGCCCTCCCACCGCTGGCCGCCCACCTCCCTCCACCCTGTCGAGCTCCGCGCGCCCTCCCCCCGCGGTGGTCGAGCTCCGCACGGCGTCCACCCGCGGTGGCCGACCGCTCACGCCCACCCGTCCGCTCCCGCGGCCGCCGACTTCCCTCTCCCTCCCGCCTTCGCCCGCACCCGCGGCCGCCGCCCGGGCGGCCGGTGGATCTGCTCAGGGCTCGGAGACTCGCCGGCGGGGCGGTCCTCTGGTACTACGCCCACCGGCGGCACGGCACAAGGGGAGGGCGGCCCACCCGGTGGCTCGGCCGGCGGCAATGGAAGCGGTGCTAGGGCGGATGGAGACGGAGGCTGGGCTACTCCGGCGAGCGGCGCGCGGGGGGTCAGGGCGGCAGAGGCGGGCCGACAGTGGAATAGGGCGCGGCGGCCGGTGCTTGGGGGCTAGCGGGGTCCTGGTGGCGGCAACCTGTGATGCTCGCCGGGGAAGGAGATTGGGGAGCGGCCTGGGTAGAAACAAAGGGGACTCGGGTTGGGGAACACAGGGGAGAAGGGAGGCGGCAGGAGCTCGGTGCCTGGGGGGTGAATAGGGGCAGAGGAGAGCTCGGTTGCTGGTGGGAAAGAAAACAGGAGCAAGAGCTGGGAGGTTGGGGAAGAATGGAGAGGGCAAGGGAAGAATGGAAGAGGGGTTGGCGCTGCTTCATTCATGATATCGACCTCCTCTAATGATATCGTTAAATAATATGCAGGTTTACAAGTCAGGATCAGTGGGGAGGTCATTGGACATCACTCGGTTCTCTAATTATGCTGAACTTCGAGAACCACTGGGTGAGATGTTCGGCATTAGGGGTCAATTGGGTGACCCTGATAGATCAGGCTGGCAGCTTGTATTCGTCGACAGGGAGAATGATGTGCTTCTCCTTGGAGACGACCCTTGGGAGTAGGAAACCATCGCAAGAATTCTGATTTCCTTAGGTGTTACTTATATTCACATTATGAATCCAGGTTCTATTTTAAGCTTTTTTATGTGTTATAGAATTTTACAACACATAGTTTAGGAGATGGTATATGCTTTGGTTGCAACCATGGACTTAAATTTTTACTAGATCTGATCTACTATTTCCATGTGCATTTGATGCTACTTTATATAATATGATAAAGTTTTACTAAACCTGGTTCTATGTATAGTGAAAACTATACCACTTTAAAATTGAATTTGACCCCCAAATTGTCTAATGGACACGTATTTTGCAAAGCTACGTCAGATACTTGACATGTCTAACACGCAGAAAATATCATAGTGCCACATATGTATGTTATTATGGAATGGTTGCAGTTGCTACTCTTGGTTTCCTGGCAACCACAGTTCATAGCTTATCGTGTCACGTCCTAGGGCAAATAGATATGCCTTCTGCATTTACTAGCAAACATGAACATGCAGATTGCTCAGTGCCTAATGGATATGCTTTAAAGGGCGTTTGTTGTTTTAAGCCTGGCAAGTGTAGAATACCGTGTGTGCTTTATTCTGGACCGCATCTTCTCTTGTGTTTTTATATGTAAAAATATTCTGAGTCCAGTGTTCTTTACTTCTGATATTTTATCTTGTATTTTTCTTGATGTAAGTTACGATGGTCTAAGTCTACCTGCGCGTGAGTAGACATGCTAATATCAGTCCTCCTGAAACTGAACTTCCTCAACTGGTGCAGGTCATTTGTGAATAGTGTATGGTACATCAAGATACTTTCACCTGAGGATGTGCATAAGTTGGGCAAGCAAGGAAATGATCCACGGTACCTTTCCTAAGTGAATGACCATGGTGCTGTTTCTGGTAATTAATATCGCCCTATTGTTTAATTACCGTGTATGAAAATTTGTGAATTGATATCATTAGCACTGTTATTTTTGCTTAAATGATTCTGCTGGCATGTCTATGGTGTTGTCAAATTTATGCTTGTAAAGCTATGACAAGATTGTCTTATCGAACATTCTGGTCTGGAATCCCTTGTCAAATTTATGCTTGTAAAGCTATGACAAGATTGTCTTATCGAACATTCTGGTCTGGAATCCCCTTTTGTGTAGCAAATAGAACATGGAAACTACAAAAAAAGGAACGTGATCTTTAACCTATATTGGCGATTCCTGGTTGAAGTATATATCCCTGCACCGTGACTTCCCCATTAGTGACAGTAAGGGTACTTGTTTGCTCTCAGACTTATAAGACTCCCTGAAAGTACCATTACAAAATAGATGAAACCATGATGAAGTATAGTCCTAAATACTTGCTAGGTTTCCCAAATTTGTCTAGACAGTGGTTTTGGTAGCTAGAAAAATTAAAGCACAATATCCAGGAATAGTGGATGGCAAGGAGAAACAAACTAAAACATCTCATACAATACTTTGTGACTAAAATAATGACATCATGCACATGCTTAGAAAAGCGAACTGGATGTACCATCATATATCATCTTTTTGAGCAATCCACCATCGTCGAGAAAATTCAGATGATTGGTGACATCTGTGTGATAATTATGTCTTTAAATAATTAGCTCATATGTATTTTCAGACCCCAAATAAAAAATTGAGTGGTTTCATTCAGGTAATCTTGTCATGCATTTAATTATTGTATTTAAATGTCTGTTGTTCTATATTTTTTATTTGGTCAGCACAGCAACTGAGTGCCTCCTATCAAAACTTACTGAATTCTTATCTTACGAATTAAAGACCTTTTCATTTAATCAGCTGTTAGGATGTTCATCCATGTCCACTAACATATTGAGCTCGGCTACATTCACAGGCTCCTGTGAGGATTCTACAGCACATGGTTGCTCTCTTGCTCTCGATGGCACAGATCTCCAGAACTCCAATCATCTCATCTTTGTACCTGTCTCTTGCATGTACACCGAACATGTCTCGAGAACTCCCTGTTACCTATATTCGGTGCAGGCCACCGATATCATGAACTGATATTCTGTAGGTTCCGCTTAGGAATCAGTATTGGTTTAACTCTATCCTAGATGGTTTGTAACATGCGCAGCAGTTGTTCCCCTGCTGTATCAAGTCTCCAAGACAATATGCTTAGTTGAACTGTATCGTAATCTATCTATGTATTTGAGACTCCCTAGCACGCTTTCCGCGAAGAACTGCGATAATTAAATGCAGGAGGATTGTTTTAATTCGTATTCCTGTTCAGTTGCTGGTGGTATCCTGTATTTCACAACTATGTCTAATTGAGAATGCAGTTTCAGGTGGAGCTGTTCATCTGAAGCCTTTTCTGAATGGTTGCCGAGTATGCTGCGTTTGTTATGTGCGAATTGCACGATTGTGATGCTGATGCTAATCTGTTGCTGAAAAATTTGCGCGCATTATACACTTGCACATTACCCGAGGAAGATGACCAGACTTATGAAGAGCCGGTTGATGTTGATTTTGCACAGGATGAACATATTGAGTCTGCTGTTGAAATAATGCGAAGGGTAAATAAAACCGTTCTGGGAACTGTGTCATTCACATGCATCTGCATAGATGTAGCTTAGTATCATCAGTTGATTTGTTTTGTATTTTGATGATAGTGGTATACTGCAATTTGACATGAATATAATATAATTGAGGGTGTATTTAGCAGCATTAGATGAAGGTCCTCCTTGAGTTGAGGGCATGGTTTTGGACTTTGTCATTTTTACTATGGTACATGTGACTTTACCTTTTTAGCACTATATTATACCCAGCAATATAAGGACCATGCTATTGTCTGTTTTGAAGATAACAATGTCTTCATGTTATTTTTGTTGGTAGCTCGTGGAGGAGGCCGACGAGGCGGAGGAAGGCCGGGATGTGGCCGCGCGGGGTGGAGGACTCGGCGCCGGGGGGAAGGCCGTGGTCCGCGGGCGCGAAGGGGAGCGCGTGGAGGCGGACGGGATGGGAAGTGGCCGGAAGGGAGAGGGAGCCGAGGAGGCACGGCGTGGAGACGAGGGTGACGGCAAGGCCCGGGCGGAGCTCGTGGAGGAGGCCGGCGAGGCGGAGGAAGGCCAAGATGTGGCCGCGCACGAGGAAGGGGAAGAGCACGACGTGCGGGCTGGCCGATTCCTCTGCCGCCATGGCGGATGTCCCGATGGGGACGCGGGACCTCCTCCCGCCCAAGGCCGCCTCCGCGCGGAGGTGTTTCGCCGGTGCAACGCACGGGCACATTTACTAGTTAAGCTAAAAGCTATTCTCTACCATTAACATGAACTAATTAAACATGAAACATCTTGGAACATGTTATTAGTACTGGAATAGTACCAAAATGATTTAATAATAATTTTTAATCTAGACATTAATTAATTAAGGCAATTACTAGCATTTCTAGTGTAACAATTAAGTAGAAAAATACTAATTATCATCAATAAATCATACAATTGGAATCTCATGTCATAATACCAATTTTAGAGACATTTCATGTTTGCAAAGTGTTCTGAAAATATAATTTAAGTAATTATAACTATTTTTCTAAGCATGAAAATTACACTAAAAGCATGATAAAGCATTATTTAATCATGCCAAATGGGTTATCATGACTTGACATCATCCCTACAATATAACATGATTTATTGAGTTCTAGACATGGATTTTTAATAGCTAAAATAGATTTATAAAGAAACTATTGCTAAAACAGAATTTAAATAACAATTTTAAATAGATCTAGAACACATCTTGATTTCTATATCCCTAACCATTGCAGGAAAAATGTTTTGGTTTACATGGTAAATGAGTTCTAGGGTTCTTTGATCCTAAGCAAAAATTGAATAAAAATAACAGAGGGCATTACTATTTTTAATAATTAAAACAAAGCTTATTTTAATTCCAGAAACTTCTACACTAATCTAAAAATTATGAAAATTACCAGAAGTACTCCTTAGCATACTAGTAATCTACAAAAAAAGAATCACTTCAAAATAATCATCCAGTGCAAAGTTATCACGAAATTAGGTCAAATTTCATCCAAATTTAAATATAATTCAAAATCCAGCGGTCGGATTAAAAATCCGATCGCACTATTGGACTCGTGGGGTTCTAAGGGTTCCATTTTACTCCTAAGATCTAAGATCAGGCAAGATTTAGATGGGCTCAAAAATTAGGCGGAGGATTGGCCTAGGGTCTACTGTACACATGGCACTGTTCACACATGTACTGTTCACACTACAGTACAGAGGGCAAAATAGATCCATCCAAACAAGGGCTGTATAAAAGAGGTGGATGATGGTCAAAATTGGTTGAGGGAAAATAATTTACGGGTTGATGGGAGCCTACCTCGGGAAGGGATTGGAGAGATGCTCACCGTGGGTGGAGAAAACGAGGAGAGAAGGGGATCGTCGGAGTTGAGGAAGAAGCTCACGGTACGGTTGAGGAAGAGGAAGAAGCTTGCGATTTGTTGTGGTAGGAGGTGCGCGTCGGCGTGGGAAAGCTCCTCGTGGCCACGTCTCGGGTGGAGGTGCACCGGTGTCGCCGGAATTGCTCGTCGGAGTGGTCGCCGGAGTTGGGGAAGAAGAAGAGGTGGAGATAAATTTTTGGTGGGGGAAGCAAAGAAAATAATCACAGAGAAGGGGGTCCTATTTATAGGGAAAAAGGAGGGAGAAGAAGAGGCAACGTACTGATTAAATGGCAATTAAGGATTGAATTAAGGAAGAGAAATCACCGGAGTTTATTTCCAATCGAATCCGAAGAAATCAAACCGGCGGCGGCGCGCGTACGCGCGAGCACAGGCGCGCTCGGCTGCCTTGCCTGCCCTGGCGCACGGCTTGGCCGACCAGTGCACAGGCGGCCCAGGCGCGGCCTGCTAGGCAGCCTGGCAAGGCCCAGGCGGGCGGCTCGGGCAGGCCGGCCTGCTAGAGGCGGCCCAAGGAGCAAGGGGAGGCGCCGGCCTGGCCTGCTGGGCTGGCCTAGAAGCCGGCCCAGGCGGGCGGCTCGGCTGGCCCAGCAGCCGGCCCAAGCGGGAGGAAGAGGGGGACCTGGTGGGCCGTGGCCCAGGAGGGGAGGCGGGGCGAGCGAGCTGAGGGGGGAGGCAGCCGGGCTGGGCCACCAGCGGCGGGACGGGCCGGGTTGAGCCCAGGCGGCCCGATAGGGAGGGGAAGTGGGCCTTTTGGCCCAGGTTGGATAAAAAAAGAAAAACATCAAAAAAAGAAAAACATCTTTTTCTGATTTAAAATAAATGCAAAAAATTCATAGGGGCTTTTAAATATACCATAGCACTTTCAAAAATTCCAGAAAAATTCCAATAAATCAAATTGAGCATGGGGAACTTATTAAAAATACTTTTGGAGAAAATTTTCAAATGATGATCAAATTAAAAATAAAAAACACTCTTATTGCTTCTCAAATTTATTCATATAGTTGAATTAATTTGAAATAAAATCCAATAAAAATATTTTTAACATATATTACATAGTTGCACATCCTCTTTCTTAAAAAAATTTCAAGCCCTCAAAAATTGAGGATGTTACAATAACTTGTCTATCATGAGTGTGAGGTTCGTTGTAAACAAAAGTGCATCGCCATTTTATTTAGTAAGGAGGTGTTGAAATAAGTACATCAATGAAGTGATCACCAAATTTATTTAGCACTACCTGGACATCTTCATCCCAAAACAAAGCTAACCCCCCTCCTTTCCCCTCAATAGCGACAGTGAACACATTGCACAAACCTAGTCTGAACCTCAGGTTCTCAACTTTTTCCTTTTTCTGCCGTGTTTCTAAGATGAAGACAATCCTTGGTCGATGCGTGTGCACAAGGTGCACAAGCTCTTGAACTGTTCAGGAGCGTCCCAACCCCGATACTTCCAACATAGCAGATTCATTCCTCTTGACAGGTGCAAACACACGCACCTGTCAGTTCACCGGCAGCCCCAAGGCTAGTTGCTCCCATATATTCCTCCTTTCCACCATCAACTTCCACCAGTTTAGCCCCACGGCTCCTCTTCAGAGGGCTATCATGAAGCACAATGTCAAAGCTAAAAGATCTGCTACTTGTAGCTCTGACACGTTTACCTAGCACTTGCATCTTGGATGTAGTAGCAACAGCATGAGTCTCCTCCTGCAGAAGTTCCTTGAGGATACTGCTCTCAGGGCCCAAGCAAGCAAACAACGTAGGCACCTCAAACACGAGGCGCAGCTTCCGCACCACATCATCACCCTGAACTGCAAGGGCCTGCAGTGATTCAGCTGGAGGGACAGTGTCATGCAGGACTTGCACATGCACCACCTCCCAGCAGCAGCAGAGCTTGCTTCATCACAGAAACGCCGTATCCATTTCTCCCTAGCCACAAGAGTATCTGGCAGACTGGCACGCTCGGTCTTGTCGTTGTCGCGGATATGCAAATTGTCCACAGCAGCAGCAACCGCATCCACCTGATCCGGCTCCTCCAGAATTTGCTGCGCCACCCTTGACATAGCTTGCCGTGGAGTTGGGTAACGAATGCGCATGACCCCCTTCAACGGCACAAAAGGAGTTGTGATCGTTCTAGAGTCTAAAGGAGATGACTGGGCCGGTGGTTGGAAGATGAGGGCATGGTGGGAAGAAGTCTCAGACCCAACCATGTACCGCCTCCGATGTTCATACTTCTTGTACGGTGACGCACGCATCTCCACTAAGAAGCGATGCACCTTCTCTTCCTTTGGAAGTAGGCAGGAACGATCAATGTGTCCTATAACGCCTCAAAAACAACAAAAACGAGGAACTCGCTCATATTTTAGCTCACAACGAAGGACCTCATCATCATCCTTCCCCTTGATCTGGAGCCACCTTTGCAGCGGCCGATTGACAGGGTACTCTATCCTGACCGGAAGGAAATCATCCCAAAAACACCCATTATTGTCCATAGACACCAACTTGACCTTACCAAGACGCTTGCCCAAGATGTAGCCCATCTTCTCCGTCATCAAGGACAAAGGCAGACCAAGAAACCTCACCCAGTTCGGGAGGACATCGATCGCCAGCTCGGCCGCATTTACATGACCATCATACGCCGCCAGCTCTAGAGCATCACCCTGGTAGATCCATGAGCCACCACCGAGAATATACCGATAGTCATATTATGATAGATTATAATAACTTTATTTATTAACTAAGTTTTATCCTTAATAAATGGAATATGAAAATTAATAGAATTATTTTTTTACTTTTTTGTAAAATCTAAAAAACTCTTTTTTTTAACATAGGTCGCCAATTTGTCATTGGATAAAAAAGGACAGGGTGCTCCTTTATTTTAGTAAATAGTTCAAACCATTTTATTGATATGAGTGTTCTATATCAGATAAATTCTACATTATCTATTTTTTGTGTAAAGCATTTTAGTACTAATACTAATATAGTTGTAGAAAAAGTATCCTTTTTGTCTGGACTTTAAGCAGCTCAGCTTTAACCGTGTTAATGATCTCACATTATTAGTCTATAGAGAATCAAAGTTGATTTAGGCATGATTCGCGAAATGCACACCAGTGGCGGTGCACGCCATGGCAGCCACCCTGTGAGGTCACCGGTCCGATACTTGATTATCATATAAGTTTTGCTTTGTTTTATGCATTTTGGCGTGAACTTTTGGACTTGTACGAGATGGTCTTGCGAAACAAGGAGTGGGGTCGGTTGACCCCAGCAACTTAATGTGGCACAGCCACTAGGTTACACGCACGATTCGGTTGACGTGTCATAAGGTGCACGGTAAGTGAAAAGCAAAATGTACAGACCGCGTCCCTTAGAACTAATTATGTGCTTACACGCTACTGCACGCTCTCATTTAACCAATAATTAATTTAATAATATATAGATTATATACTGACCTATATATAGAATTTTAGTTATAACTAGCGTTTAACAAAATTATATAGTTAGCATCAGTTGCTAAGCTTAATTAGCTTCAGTGCCATGTGTTCCGGTCTTAGCTGCTGCTCCTCCATCCATAAGCATCTCTTTTTCTTGATTTCTCATTAGTAAGTTACCCATACGCTTGAAACAAGATAAAAAAAAGATATTTAAATATATTAATAAAATTATCGTTCTATTTTGTGAACATACATGTTAAAAGTGACGTGCCTACATTTTTTACAACAATCACCGACATCTTTCTCTCACTTTCTTTCCTCTCTGGTGATCACTCATGTTTTTCTCTTCCTCTCTTTTCCTCATCCCCTCAACTTAGCCCCTGACTTTGTCGTTTTTTCGCTCTGCCGTCATCCTGATCCAATCCTTGTCGCTCCACCGTTATATGCTGCCTTCTCCAATTTCGATGGGTTTCTGTCACGTTTCTCATCACCTCTAGTTGTAAAACTAGAGTTATTAAAAATCGAGGTTGATCGAAAACTTGGGACGAAAGGATAAATTTGACTTTTTAAACCATACGTTGAATGGAAGGTTTGAGACCGTGGTTGTGTTCGTCTCATTAAATCGATTGAGATAGACTATAATTTTTTTCAAATCGGAGTCTGAACGAATCGATCGAGGTAGACCCACCCCAACCCGTGTTCTCTTTCTTCTCATCTCACCCTCCCTCTAAGCCATCGCCACCGTTTCGGCATTGCCACTGTAGTGCGCCACCGCCGGTAGAGCTATAACTATATCTATGTCTTTCAACAAAACCTTAAATCGAGAGTCTCGACAAAATCTGGGTCACTCACCTTTTCTGACATCTTGCTGTTATTTTTGCATCTTTAATTACGTATATCCAAATCAAGTAAATGCATAATCTAAGGATATCTAAAAAAAATTCGAACAACTTTTATGTTGAGCCCCATATTTAATTTATACCATTAAGACTACTTAGTCAAGCTAGACAAATCTTAGCTCTAGAAAAAAAGCATAACAGTAATAGTGTTTTGGCCGTAACTTTTGAGCCTCAACTTCAATTTGGGAAAATCCAGTGCAGTTGGAAAGTTTATGACGAAGCCTACAACTTCCTCAATGGTATCAATTCAAAATTCGGTACAATTTTGGTCGTAGTTTTTGAGTTAGATTTGTTGTTTTGATTTTCAAAACCCTAGATCAAATACTGGGCACGATTTTTTCCAGTTACATCCATCAATTTTCATATAGGACTAATTAGAG
Source organism: Stipa capillata (assembly GCA_019208055.1). NCBI lineage: Eukaryota > Viridiplantae > Streptophyta > Magnoliopsida > Poales > Poaceae > Stipa > Stipa capillata. The sequence continues at coordinate 25,633 of JAGXJF010004884.1, forward strand.
GCTAACTTTGCAGAAAAACCTCAAATTTGACCAAAATCCTAAAATTTCCCTTCATCTTCTTCCTTCTTCCTTCTCCTTCCCCTCCTTCCCTTCCCTTCTCTTCCCCTTCCCCCAACTGGGCTCCTCTTCCTCCCCTTGGTTGGCGGCTAGGGCAGCCTGGCTAGGAGGTGGGCGGCTTGGCCAGGGCGGCGATGCATGGCGGTGATGGCACGACAAGGGGCGACGGCAGCTTCTTCCTCCCTTCTTCTTCTTCTTCCTTCAATCCGATTAGATCAAAATGGCTTAGGAAAGAGGCACAAACCATACCATGTCAGGCACGGAAGGTGCAGCACCACCGGCCTCGGCCTCAAGGTATCGACGATCCGCTTGACGACCTTCCTCCCGTTGGCACTGTTTTGTAGGAACCTCTCTTCGTAGGGGCCTTGGCCTTCTCGGCGATGGCAACGAGCTTGGCGAGTGGGCGGCACCAGATCGTGGTCTCCTGCTTGAACTGCGTCCACTCATCGGGGCGCTCGGTGGATCTCTCCTCGACCTCGATTAGGCCCCTGAGGCTAACGTTGTGGATGTTGACGTCCATGGCGCAGCACGGGGCGTCAACCAGTGAGGTTTTCATGTAGTGGTAGATCACGGTGCCCGAGGGGGATGCGGCGGCGAACGGCCGGGAGGAGGCGGTGCAAGATGAAGGGGAGTGGCAGGGGTCGGACAGTGACGGAGCGTGCAACGTGGAGACGGCCGTCCTCGGGCTCAATTGAGAGGAGTCTTTATTATATCTGAGATAGTAAGTTTGTTGGTTTTTGTTAGGGATTTTTAGGTCTTTATAATATCTAAGGTAATTAGTTTATTTTTTTTATTAGATATATTTTAGAAATGTGGTAAGTAAAAAATATGATACTGTTTCACCAACTTCTATATGTAAAATAGTAAAGATAAAAGATTAGCATCATGCAGTGAAGATGCTTAATTACGAGGAAGAAAACCATAGGTTCATTTGTGTTCTTATCACCTTCTTTTAAAATACTGCCGCCCTTTTTATCTCTCCTCCTCTAGGCCACAAATCAATCTTGTACAAGAATCTAGCCTCATGGCTTCTCCCAAACGGGATGTTTGCTGTCTGATTACCGGTCTACGTCGCTATCCATGGCCCTTGGGAGATATATTATTCATGCATAGGTGGATCACGGATGCGAGATAAGGCCAGAGATTACTTTCATACTGCAGTAATCATATCTGTATAGGACGTGATATAGGTACCTAACCACCTATACATTAGTTGGCGTAGGCTGGATTTGATTCCGTGTTAAAGCGAACTAAGTTAGCTGACCTTCATCCAATTAGTTTAGCTTAAATTAGATTTTGTGTTTGACAACTGATCCAACAAATATAGAATAATATTTGGCTAGATTAGAAGGTTAATTAGTTAGTTAATTAGCAGTACTGAAAAAGAATTGGTTCGGGTTAATTGTGGTGAGTTAGTTTACTGCATGCACGGTGAGTTAGCTTATTGCGCACTATTTTACTGGGTTACTTTATCTTAGGTTAAGAGGGTTAAAAGATCTTGACAGATTAAATTTAATCTTTTCTTACTAAATGGTGTTTGACGGTTAAATCCCTTAATCCAACTCTTAACCCTAAATCAAACAAGGCCACAGGTTTTTCTTAGGAAAGACATTAGGAGAGGGCTGATTGTTTAGGACTTGGCACTGCTTATTTTATTTAAAAGGAAAATTTTATTGATCCTTCGACCTATATAGCCTATCATCAGTCAATCATTACAGAGTTTGATGAATAAAAATGCCTAAAGGCAAGCATATTACTTCATCAAAATTAGAAAATCCTTTTCGGCATTTACTATAATTAGATGTTTAATTAACACTTATAATCTATCCAGAATTGAGAGGAGTGATGGGGAGAAACGTGCGGTTGCCAAAGTGGGGATACGGAATACTAGAGGTATGATTTAAAATAGTGAGAAAGGATGCAAAGAGCAACTAAAATGGAGTTTATTAAGAGACATAAAGCATAATTGAAAGGTGTTGGGTTTAATCCCACATCGATTGTGAGAGGAGGCAGAGCACAACTTATAAGGATGAGAATAGCCCTCCTATTAGACTAGTCTTTTAGGGGCAGAGGGCTCAAGAACTCTTGTAAACCTATGTTGCTCCGTGGTTGGGCCTGCGGGTGGAGCGGCCCAATGGACCTAGGGCCGGGACACCGGTATAGCAGGCCCAAGGCGCAATGGGGCTCGAACGCTAGTTTAGTGGGCCCGGGATTGTGCAACAAAAGAGGTTGACTATGAGAGTTAATGTGCAATTAAAGCTGAATTTGCAAGGGTCACTAAGACAGAGAGGCACATCATAGGCCCCTTACTCCAGACGGTTGAGCAAACCCGTCAAGGATGACACACATCCTTAACGGTTCTACCTCGGGAATCGTCAGGGATAAGTAAACCCAAAAGGAACCGTCAAGGATGACTCCACATCTGTGAGGGTTCATAAAACGAACTGTCATGATAAACTTAATGGCAGTTAAAATTGTCAATCGTCGCGAATGTGGGCTAAATCTGTGATGGTTCCTTTTGTTGAACAGTCTAGGATGTTCGATCATAAATATTTGGCCACCACCATAGAGATCATGAGCCCGAGAGGAGCAAACTCCGAGGGAACTTCATCATACATGGAGTAGTATCCTTTCCCTGTGAGGACACGCGAATGGTAGATACTAGGAGCAAACTCCGCGGGGATGGAGTAGAGAGTGCGATGAAGGAGTCAGCAAACCCTACCGCTCTCGTCACCCGAGGCACAGTAAGCCAAGTCGAGGAGGCGAACCAAGTGCACGAGGAAAGCAACTATGGGGTTGCACTCATGCATAAAGCTCAGGTATCGGGTGACCACCCTGTCGGGGTTGCGTCAAGGGAAGTAGTGAAGTGGAGTCTCCTCCATCCCTGGAAGCTCGTAGCAAAGGTGGCAGATTGTGGCATAGGCCACATCCTAGACGACTGACTCCGTGGTGATGCCATGTCCCTCAAAGACACACGGCTGCACCATAGGATCCATGGGGCGGGGGTGGATGAAGACCTGGACCTTGTACCCGAAGATACTGAAGCCATGGTCCAAGTGGTACACGCGGTACTTCGGCATCCACGCAAAGCCCAGCTCATGAAGCGTGAACAAGAGCATCTTTGGAAAGCCACCCACATCGTGGCAGTTGGTAGCGTGGAACAAAGTCCCAACAGGCATCTAGCAAAAGAGAGATAAGAAAGGTTGGTCAAAGCCTTTGATAAAACAATAACCATGTAAAGAAGGTTAGTTCTAAGATGGATGGAGAAAATAAATAAACGGGCAAACCTTATAGGTTTCACAATTCATTTTAGTTTTATAAATAATTTTCACAAATTGAGCTCTATTCTAGCAACCACCTGCAAAAAGGTTACCTAGAGTCAGCTTAGCTATGATACCAAGCCGTTAGCGCTCAGAATTCCACATGACTTAGCAAACAATGTATTACCAAAGACTGAGAAGCCACCCAACATACCATACGCGCATAAAGTCGTATGTATCTATAACCGTTGGGTGGCTAACACCGGACCCACATACCATACGTGCACGAAGTGGTATTATCTATCACCGTGGGTCAAGCCGGCTAGAAGCAAACACTATAAAAAAAGCCAAATACAATTCCAAGACACTGTATAGAGCTTTGATACCCATCTCTTGCATCAATCACAGTATTATCTTAGAAGAGCTCGACGTTCGTGTCCACACCCTTACCTAGTCGGCCAAAGAATGAACTAGTGGGTCACCCGAAGGCCTGACGCAAACGTTCACCCTGCCTAGCCGACAATCGCATCTCAGCTAACGGGTCGCTCGACCAAGGTAGAATACAGCTGGCCTCTGTTGGCAATATGCCCTAGAGGCAATAATAAAGTTGTTATTATTCTATTTTCATGTTCATGATTAAGTTTATGTTCTATGCTAGAATTGCATTGGTTCTTGAATATGAGATTCAGAGGAAAACCTAATTGCATGTGTGGAATAATAAACACCATTCAGATCCCTAGTCAGGCCTCTGGACTAGCTCATGTATTGTTGATGATCTTGTTTTCCTGATCATGGGCATTGTTAATGTAATAAGGATGCCGGCAATAATAGGAACACATTGTTAGGGTAACAATGGTGTTGGATAGACCCCCTTATGAGATACTGCGAGATCACTTCGTCAATATGTTGTCAGTATCTTCTCATGATGTGTTAACGTTTACTTGCGTCCTTAGACCATGAGAATATCATAGACCCGGATACCGGATGGTTGCTTTGGGGTCATCAAACGTTACTCCGTAACTGGGTAATTATAAAGGTGACTTCCAGGTACACCAGAAAGTATATCGTGGTTCTAGATATGTCAAGACTGGAATTTGCCCATCCGGCGATGGAGAGATACACTCTGGGCCCACTCGGTATTACGGTGTCCAGCATCACCTGGCCAGGTATTGTGACTAAAAGGTTAGTCACGGGGATACCGGAATACGGAAACGAGAAAAGAGTACAAACCGGTAACGAGGATAACTAGGTATGGTGATCAAGGAGTTGATCACAGGGATACCGTCAAAGTCTCGCCTCGGGTTGTGTAACGTATCGTGAGGCAAAAGGAATTGTATGCGACAATACAAGGTTCGCTCGATAAAGATCTTCGATGATATGTGGGAGTCGTTATGGGTGTCCAGATCCCGCTGACGATTATTGACCGGAAGGTGTCCCGGACATGTCCACATATACTCGAACCTATAGGGTCACAAGCTTAACGTTTTAGCGACATTTAGGAATGCTACGATTTATGGAGAACGAGAGAGAAGGGTTCCGAAAGTGTTTCGGATGATCTCGAAAGTGTTCCGGGAGGTCCCGGATGGTTCCGGTGATGTCCGGAAGTGTTCCGGAAAGTATTGGAAGGTTCTGGAAGGTTCTAGAAATTCTAGAAGGTTCTGGAAGGTTCTAGAAATTCTAGAAGGTTCTAGAAGTTCTAGAAGGTTCTAGAAGGTTCTAGTGGAGTTGGACTCCAACTCCAACAGGGTGTCCCTGCTGGAGTAGGACTCCACCTGCCTAGTGAGAGCTGCCCCTATAAATAGAGGGGCAGGGCACCTCGAAGAGCATCCAGGCAGCCCCAGAAGCAGCCCTAAACCCTAGGCCGGCCATCTTTAGATTGGCCACAGCCTTCTTTTTCTCTCTCTTCTAGATTGGATCTAGTACAGCTGCCGGCGCGCTACTGCTTCTCCTTCTCGTAGATCCCCGCTGTTCTTGTGTGCTGATCCACACATTACTGCGGTGTCGCTCATCCGGTACGCGTGGATACCTCGGAGACGTCGTATACTTCGGCGTTCAATCGGGCGAACTATTCGCGAGGAGATCGCTCTCGCGGCTGGGAGGTATAACCTAGCTGCGGGAGTCTGCGGACTTCATCGACATCGGTCAACTTCTCCGCTGCATTGACGTGATCGTCGAAGGTATGATCTCGTTGCCTGCACCTCGATAGTGATCTTGGGGTGGATTGTGCGCGGTAAATTTTTGTTTTACGTAGCACGTTCCCCAACAGCCTCACGAGGTATAGACTCCAATTCTCTACCGTTGCCCCCATACCCTTGAAACATACATGCACTGTCTATGGAGGGACGTGGCAAAAACTTGAATATCATTATATCCCTCATGTTTGGGCAATTACATATATTACAAGCAAAAGGACCTGAAGGTTGCAAGTATCGAACAAGTTAAATAGTGGAAACATTGAGATTTAACCATGGATACAAGCTAGTATATTAACCCAAAACACCCATAAAACATCCACAATCTCAATAGCAAACTAGGCAACCATCTAAGCATCGTCTTGGAAATACTCGCTACGGGAGGGTTCACCTGTTGCTAAGCATGCAACAACTAACGATAAGTACAAACATACTCATAAGTCTTAGTAGTGCTCCTGACATGAATCATAACATGACAAATTCATAAAGTACATATGATATTCCCAACAACATGATTAAGGCCTCATAATCAACATGATTTCATGAAAAGTATCATATGAATAAAGATCATACTAACTAGCTCAAGGTAACATCATCATCATTCATTAAAGTACTTACAAGATTATAATTTAACCATAACCAACCAATCATTTTAGATCTGAATAAAATCATTACCCCAAATTAGGGAGGGATATTAGTTGTTAAATAGCTCCACCCAATGCCCCGGAGATTCCCCAAGTGAGGGTTGCAAAGCCTCAAGTGGGTGAGAACCACCTGGCTGCATCGGCGGTGCTCTCACGACCAGCACCTTATGACTAAAGGTAGTAGTCGGACGAGACCCCTCTAGAGCTTCTCCATGATAAACCGAACTCTGGGCCGGTGACCACAATTGCAAACGGGTGCTCACCGGAACTACTACAACATCGCTCACTTAAGTTAAAAGGTTCATGTTGAATTAAAGCACTGATTTAATCTTCATAACGCTAGTAAGAGAACCATATCAACCAATCACATGAAAGCACAATACGGAAACCAAACAACATGGAGTATAACAAGTATCGACAATCATAAGAAACATAAAAGATAGCATGGCAATGCCAACAAGCTCAGCGTGCCTTGGTTAGGGTACTCCTTATCTTGCTGGAATTCAGAACAATAGGGCTCCGCTCCCTCGTCACCGAATTCTACCAAATTTGCAAATCACCATCGAAATGAGAGAAAGCAACAAAAATAGATAAGTACTCATGATATAATCCAGTAAATGACGCATGAAATGCATTTTAGGTGATGAAATTTTGAATTTGAAAACCTTTGCAATTGGTTTCATGTCATTTGGAATTACGGATTAAAATATATGAATTTTGACTAGAATTCATATCTTTAAGAATTGGTTTGATAGTAATTCAAAATTTTCCTGGACAGTAACATGCATGGAAGTATTTTTAAATAGTTATTACATTTCTTGCTGGTCATTTTCATATAAGGTTCACAAATTTTGAACTAAGGATGAATTTATTATGAATTATGCAAGAATTGGGATCATTTAAACATTTCAGAATTTTCCAAGAACAATACATGCTTGAATTTATTTTTGGGGATAGTACTTTTGACCCTGATCATTTTCATATAAACTTCATAATTTTTGGAGTTGGTATGAGTTTCCTACAATTTCTACAAGTTTATGCAATTTAAAAGCTTTTTCTTTATTTTTCTTAGTAAAGAAAAATACTAAATCTTTTTATACCTAGCAATAACCTAGCCTTATAGAATGACAGCTAGGGACCCTTGGTAGGCAGTAGTGAAGAAACTAGTGGTGGAGGGAGGAGGCGCTCGGGTTTGTTGGCGGCGAGGTCGACGACGAGGCTGACAGTGGCTGCTTGGGGAACTTCCTCGGCAGATGGATCTAGGGCATGCATGTATCAGAGAGGTGGTTATGGAGAGAAACGAACCTACCGGGAAGCCAGGAGAGGAAGAAAGGAGCTCAGGCGCTCAGAAGATGATGGGGAACGGTGATGGCGGAGCTTCGGTCGGAGGGGAAGAAGATGGTGGTGCGCTTCCTCATCGCTCAACCAAAACCGAAAAGGAGGTGAGGGAACAGACAAAATTTGGAAAGGAGAAAGAGAATGCGGGGGCTCACGAGAGGCCGAGGAGAAGGATTACTGGCGAGGAGCTTCAGCCGGTGGAAGGAGCTCGAGCAGTTAGGGTTCCAGGTGGAGTTTCCTGAAGAGAAAATTAGGTGGATGAGAAAAAGGGGAAAAGAAGATCTGGGTGGGGAATTTAAGGAGGAGAGCAGCGTGGTCAGGATGGTGCTTCTCGGCGCGGTTGGAGCCGCGGTGTCCTAGCCATTGCCTACAACATGGAGGACGAGGCCTACCAGGCGGGCCTTGCTGGCAGGCTGTGAGGATGGGGAGGTGGCAGCACGCAAGGTGCTTCTCCACTGGGAATGTGGAAAGGGGAAGGAAGGGAAGCAGATTCAACAAGGTGGGCTGGCACGCTACAATGGGCCAGTAGACTTAGCGGGCTGAGGCCGGCCCGCTCGGCCTTAGGGTGCTTTTTCTTTTTCTTTTGTTTTTCTTTTCTTTTGTTTGTTATTGCTGTGGGGCTTCTGCAATCAAATGAGGGGTTCAAACATTGTTATAAAAATTTGAAAAAACTCACATAGACTGTATAATATGTTTGTGAGCTACTGTGAAAATTTCAAGTTAAACTAAAATACATTTGACTAAAATTCATTCAAATGTCCAAATTTTCCCAAAATTAGGTTTGAACTGTAGCTAGGTGTTCGGGCTTCCAAAATTTATAATTTTTTATTGGAGGTTTATATTATAATGTCCATATATGAAATTTTGTGAATCTTTATGGAAGGAATCACCACCAAAAAATTATTTACAGAATTGCCATTTTCATGAATTTGGATGAACTTCATTTGATTCGAATGGTTCCTTGCTCATTTATTTTTCTGGTTTTTCCTTAGTTGCAACCGAAGGATGGTCATGGACCCACCAAGTTGATATCTAAGGTTTTAGTAAACCATTGGTTGCAAGATTCAGGTGGGGATTGTCCTAGGGTTTAATTTTGAGAAGAAGTTGGATGATGATAGAAATTAGGGTTTATGAAATCCATAAGTGCAAGAGAAGTGAGGTATTACTATGCTTAGATGATTACATGGACTTGGTTACACATTTGGGCTATTACATTGGTTATATTGGACTTGAAGAATTAATGTTATGATCATCTTTTGGATTATATGAACTTGAAGAATTAATTTATTATGTATACCATCTTTTGGATTATAGGAACCTAAAGAGTTAATGTATTATATCATCTTTTGGATTTGCATTACATAAATTTAAAGAATTAATGCATTTGTATCACATTGATATTTGCGATATGTTGTGTATTTAAAAAAATAAAAAGATCACTTCTTAGATGGTTTAGAAAGATGAACTGTTTAGGATGTGCAACACATCCGCGACGTTAGCCAACCTATCCATCTGGGATGTGGTGCACATTCATGATGGTTCAGCCCAGTATAGCCATCTAGGATGTGTTGCACAACCCAGATGGTTCGGCCCGATAAAGCTATCTTGGATGTGCCTTTTGAGCCACTTTGGTTAGGTTTTCCTCTTGTGCCGGACATACCAAACACTCCACGTGCCTCTTCTCCTCCCAAGCCCGCTGCAACAACTGTGCTGCTGCTACCGCTGTGTCCTTCTCCACCGGCAGCTGCTTCCCCGTGATCCCAACGCACCACCTCTCCCCGAGCTAGAGCCCGACATTGGCCAGCCTCTCCTCCATGCTCCCTCTTTGTCTCCTGCCACCTTCTCCACTAGACTTCACTGCCTTGAGTGGCCCCCTTTCTCTAGCGGATGCCACCCCGAGCCGTCTCTCTTCTCCATCACCGCCGTCGCTTGGCTCCCTCCTCCACCAACACCGCTGGATACAAGGTAACCGCCTCGTCCTCATGCCCCTTCTCCTCCACCGTGTCCTAGCGCCCTCCTCTTCCACCAACACTACCAGGTAGAAGGTAACCGCCTCATCCCCGCACCTCTTCTCCTCCACTGTGCCCTAGAATTAGTGTAATGATTATGTGTAGAGGAGATTGTGCGTAGAAAATTTATTGAATTATTATATATAATTTTTTTAATGTGTAGAGGAGATTATGTGTAGAAAATTTGCTTACTTTGTAGAGGAGATTATGATAGAAAATGTAGAAAATGGTACTTGTAATTATTGTTAAAAATTGCACTTGCTGTGATTATAGTTCTATAATTTCTACTATAGAACTTGCAAATTTTGTGGTGATAAATTTAATTGTGTGATTATAGTTCTATAATTTTTTTCTACATATACTTTTTTATTATAATCTAACATCATACTATTAATTCTATCATTATATGATCTTATACACTTTCTGTGATTATAGTTCTATACTTTCTGCCATAGAACTTGCAACTTTTGTGGGGGAAATTTAATTTTGTGATTATAGTTCTATAACTTTTTCTATATATGCTTGCTGTGATTATAATTTGAGATCATCATATTAATTTTGTGATTATATAATCTTATACACTTGCTATGATTATAGTTATATAATTTCTGCTATAGAACTTGTAAACTTTGTGGGGGTAAATTTAATTTTGTGATTATAGTTCTATAATTTTTGACATGTATTCTTGATGTGATTATAATCTGAGATAATAATATTAATTCTATGATTATAAAACCTTATACACTTGCTGTGATTATAGGTCTCTAATTTTTGCTATAGAACTTGCAAATATTTAATATAGAACATGCAATGTGAGGCCTTAGGTATGCTTCAATGTGAGGCCTTGGGTACTTGTTTATGCTTAGCCTTAAATTTTTAATATTAATTGGTCATTAACATAATATCTGGTTATTATCATGCTTAATAGATGTCGTCCAATAATGTATCACCGAGAGGATCCAATGAACAGACGTCACCGAGAGGTCCAATGAATGGATATCACTGAGAGGAACGTCTAACTCCTCAGCAATACGAAAGCGATGTCCTAGAAAACCCTCAATGAAGCCCTTTGGACGATTTGAAGAAACTAGGGCTCCTATAGAACCTGAAAGAACAGAGAAGAAATTTAAGACTATTTGTAGGGTAGACGTAAGGCAATGGGTCAATATCCTCTTAGAAGACTAGAAGAAACTTCTTGAACCAAAGCGCATCAGTGTGGTGGACGAGATAATGCGATCATTTCAGGTGCCTGATCAATGGAATAACGAAGTGTGACAAGCTGCCACAAAGGGAAAATCTAAGGGCAAAGCAAAGAAGCAGACTGTTGGTGAATATCCCATCATGGAGGTAGCCAGCAAGTTCACCAATGGACAGCCATTGCTCCCACCAGAAGAACTCGCGTATGCAGGTTTGTTTTGCACAAAATCGCATATGTACTACATGATCAACTCCAACAAGTAGGGTGCAAAAAGAGCATCGAGTATAGCAGTGTATTTCAATTCGGAGCATTTTCTCCATGAGGCAGGTGAGTGCACGGTGGCCTTTGATGACTTGTTCCTTCTCCTCAACCTTTGGGAGCTGAACACCTCACTTATGGTATTGTTCACATCGTAAGTATTTTACAATCATTGTGTACATTCATCATATGACACTAAATGCATACACATAACTCTATTTGTTTTCTATACTTAGATACATGATCAATGAAGCATCACCTCTAACTTGGAACTCATTCACAATTACTTGGTACAAGCATTGTGGACTCAATAGAGCAAGGAATTCATACTTCTTGCATACAACCAGAAGTAAGTTATACGCTATACTTATGTGATTATTTGTACTTTATAAAATATGAACTGCATGAGTTGTAACCATGGAGACAAACTTTGGTAGATTTCATTAGATCTTGATTACCATCATACCTAAAGCGAACAGGGTAGTATACCTTGATTCCCTTACGCCTCGTGACTTCATGGCTATTAGCCAAGCAATAGAACAAATTTCATTTCCTCCGTAATTTTTTGTATTATTTTTTTCTTTTGTAATTGGCTAAAATTGTGGAATCATGTTGGGCATTCACCACGTACGTTGATCATGGAGGGAGATCCAAGATAGGAACTAAAGGATCAAGATGTCAGCCTAGAGGGAGGGGTGAATATGCGATTAAAAGTTTTTAACCTATGTTTACCAAATCTTGCAATTATGCGGCATAGAAGGTTATCTAGTGTAAGATAACTATATGAGCACCCCTAGATATAGTAGCACAAGCAAGCGACAACACAAAAGAACTTGCAAAAACTGAAGTGTGGAATGTAAAACCATGGGGAGACAAAGGTGTCATTGAGGAGCTTGGTCACAAAGACTGAAGCCGGCTCTCTTTCAAGCCTTTTCCTCAAGAAGGTGCACAGAGCAACTCTTCCCTTCCTTCTTGGTGATCCTTTCCTTGTGGGAAGAGGATCCCGACCTTCAAAGTTCTTGAGGCTCACCACAACTTAGTTGGGAGCTCTCAAGCACTCCTAGCAGTCTAGGACACCTTAGTCTCAAAGAGAAACAGGTGCGTTGAAGACTTGAAGATGAACCCAATGCTCTAGTGCTTAATCAATCTCAATCTCTTAGTCTCTCTTGTTCTTCCTCATAAAAATCAATGGATTAGTCTTGAGAACGGTGGGAGAAGCTCTGAAGAGTGTAGGAATTGAAGTGGAAAAGAGTTATGCTTGGATGGGTGAGTGCGGGTATAAATAGCCCATTTTAAAAAACTAGCCGTTGGCTGCAAGAAACACAATTATCCGAGTCCAGAACTGGAGTATTCGAGATTCAAAAATTACGACCATATTTCTCACCCAGAGAAAGCCTTAGATGGTCTGGGAGAAAGTTCTTAGAGTATCTGGGATAGATTTCGGAGACTCCGGACAATAGAGAAATGACTCTAGAGTAACACACCGTTACTCCAGACAAGGATTTGTCTGGAGTATCTGGCACAAATTACAGACACTCCAGGGACCAGACAAAGACTTTTCTAGACTATTCGGTATTAAATCTGGACAGTCGGGGTTTCAACAAATAGAACCTGGAGTCACACACAGTTACCGTGGATAACTTATCATCTAGAGTATCTTGCAAAAATGAGAGACACACTAGGAGCCACATAGAGAGTTTTCTAGAGTATCCAGGAATGAATCCAGACACTCCGGGAGACAGGAAACAAATCACTCCATATCCGGAGTCTCACAAAATTTTTGGGTCAGCACTAAGCAGAAACCCTACACAAGGTTCCAAAGAGTTTGGACCATAGTTTGGATACTCTAGGTCATAGACAGAGCAAAGGCTAGGGTTTCACTGTGGAGAGAAAGTTTGAGGCAAAGACTTAATTGAGCATCTTGAGTACTTAGCCTATTTTCCAACCATTCATCACTCCCCTCTTTCTAGTATAGCATTACCTGTACTCAATGTGATTTTCAAATCACTAAAACTAGGAAATATAAACTACTCTTCACGATTTCCTCACCGTTTCCCATTTTCAACTTTTTAGGAGTCATCGATGCTGGTTGAACTTCACATATGGGTTAAACCTGTCCTTACACTTGACACATCCATTAGCCCCTAATTGTTCATCATTAATCACCAAAATCTACATGGAGGGGGTGGCTAGATGCACTTTCAATCTCCTCATTTTTGGTGATTGATGACAACACAATTAAAACTTCATTTTTGGATGGAAAGAATTAAGTTTTGGATGCTTGGATGTATGTTGAGCTCCCCCCAGACGTGTGCATTAAAATTTTCCTTTGAATGCAAAATTCACATACTTGCAAGATGAAAATTTGAGTGCTCCCCCTATATCCAAGACTGCCCCTCTATCCAAAATAAGGCATATGAAAATATAAACTTTGCAACCAAGATGGTAAGACATGACATGGAGAACAGTTAAGTGAATGACATAAGTTCAAGCATAGCAACCTAGTCACATGTCTTACATCACAAGTTCACCACATATAGGAATACAAATAGAGTTCACAAGTTCACCACATCAAGTGAAATGGACACCATGTGTTGTAACTCTCGACTAACAAAACCTAAAGCCTAAAGCCTAGAAGCAAACCCTACTATTCTCCCACTTTGGCATCGAGACACCAAAAGGAGAGAAGCTACTCATCCTCCTCATTGTTGTCGTAATCATCCCCGTGGGCTGAAGGAGGTGAAGCTTCTGGAGATGGCGAGAGAGGTAGAGAGTAGAATGGGTCGTGAACGGGTTCATGCATATCACTTAGGGCGTACTCAGAGCCATCAGGAGAGATGTCTAGCATGCTCATGAATGCTTGCATCTTCTTTATCCATATGGCATTCTTCTTCTGAGTCTTGCGGATTTGTGAGTGCTTGGTTTTGATGCTCTTGCACATGGAGAGGATCGACTTGAGAGCATCAGTGGTCGAGTGAATGAGACTCAGAGGGGGATCCTTTGTGTCTTTGGAGGATGAAGGCCTCAAGGAACTGATAATAGGGATAAGCTTCTCCGGTTGTGGTTAATAAACACCATGTGAGACATCACATTGGAACTCTTCACCAGAGACGGCATCGACGAAGCTCTGGGTATATGGTGCAAACGGCAAAGACCTTTTCTTCTCCATCAAAGCAAGTCAGATCTCATTGAAGATGAAATATATCACATGAATCCATCCTTGATACTTCATCTCCTTGAGGAGATTTAGAACAAAGGAACCATTCCAGCCTTGGGCGACATGGTGTGTCTGAAAACTTATTTAGGGTCGCATAGAATGGCTTCAAGCCATTGATGCTTCCATGTATCCCAACGGTACCTCTCTGATATAGACTAACAATCCCATTAGGAGGAAGAGAGACAACATCATGGAGCCTCTTGGACTCCGTATCCTCTGACCCTAGAACTCCTAGGATCCTGGTGATGTCATCAAAGGTGGCTTGATACTTCTTGCCATTGGTTATCCAATGAATGGTCATAGCCTCATCCTTTTCGATGTACAGGGTGGTATACAACTGTAGCATGATCTCATCATTCCAGTCATACAGGATCGCCATGAGGTGATGCAGTCCCTTCTCCTCGCAAGCCTCGTACACTTGAGGGAATTTACGAGGATGCACCCTGATATACCTCCAGTCCACTGACCTCTGGTGAATGAAGGCTACTCTAACTTTAGTTAAATGGACTCACAAATGTACAACTGCACCAGAGTGTGAAACCTTGGGTCAGTTGAGTCCCTCTTCTCGGCATAGGGTTGATGTCCCGTCTGAACTTCTGATACTTGCTCTTGGGCATGGACTTGTAATCCTACACATCTCTTGGGATCCGACCTCTCATGGGCTGGTGGATGTTCAACACAATCTTGTCTATAGGTTGAGGAGGTGGAGGAGGAGCGGTGGCTTTGGCACTAGCTCAATCCTAAAAAGGGTGCCTTCTTCGTGGCACTACCAGCTGCACCACCCTGCTTGATCTTGCGAGGAGGTCCCGTCCTCCTGACATCCTCATAGGCTTAGGACCTCTGAGAGGTACCCATGAATTTCTCTGGAGGAGGATAGGAGGAGCAGCATCTTCATCTTGCTTCTCTTTGCAGGAGGTTTGGCTCACCTTGTGGATAGCTATTCTCTTCCTCTGGCTTATGGAAATTTTGTTCTTATCATCTGAATTGGGAAGACTTCTTGACTCCTCAACCACAACCTTGTTCTTTCTCCTTTCTTCTTGAGCGTGACGACATTCTTTGCTAGAGCCCGAATCATCGTGATGCTCCACGTGAGAACGCATTATGAATAAGTGGATGCAAGAGTAAGGTAACTACTGACAGAACAATGGGTGTCCCGATCTTTCAATGAGAAGATAACTATCAATTTGTGGAGATGACTTTGATGATTCGACTACACCATACGATGACAATGATCCTTAGCAATCGCTAAACCAACTCTGATAGGTTATTGACGGTGCCGGAAGCACGACCAACCTAAAAACGAGTTTCTAACCCTTGTGAGCAATCGAAGAACAAGTGAGAATTATGATACTAGAAATCTAGAATTGCGAATATAGATGAAAAACTAGATAAATTGGGGTTCCAAAAATCGGTCTTGATCTGGTCATTGGACTTGAACGAAGATACATGAAGTAGCAATGTAGTGAACTCTTAACTAAACAAAACCCAAAACTAAATAAAATTTCCTAAGGGGTATATAAAGAAAGGAGGTGACAGCCAGGGGGCTGGGCACATGCTCGTCGGTTGTACAAGGCTCATGGGCCCAACTGAAGGTGGCATAGCACCTTTGGACTCTATTTTAGAAATAGTCCCTAACTATTTTTACAATTGCGTAGTGCTCGCAAAGAATTTGAAGATGAGGTTGGATCCATTGGAAAGAGTACGAGATAAGCTTTCCATCAATTCCAAGATCACACAAATCGGAGTCTATATGCTCGACATATGGATCTTTGAAGTCAGGGCTCTCTTAGCAATCCAAATGAGAGTTCAGAACTTTTGGGACTTGATCTCTAGCTCTTCTTGGACCAAAGGTGATGTGAGAAACCTTCTTGTACAACACCAAGTCATCTGGTACAGGGTCATGGTCACGAACTTCATTCCCTCCTCCATTGTTCCATTCTTTGATCAACACAAATTTGTGTCTTGAAATCTTGATCTTACCATTGCTAGCCTATGTCTTGTATTGAGCTTGATTTTTGACTTGAGGAAGAGCAGCAATGGTTGTATTCGAAGGGGTCATCCTCATCAAGTACACATGAGATCTGAGAGGAATAATCGATCGATCGTCGAGAAAACTCCAAGGAATTTGGGCACATCACTGTCTGTCTAGATACTCTAGGTCTGACCTGGAGTATCCAACTGCCAATTGGAGTATCTGGGGAAAGCATCTAGAGTATTCGAGGAGGCATCCTGAACCCTAGCCCTAGAAATTTACCAACTAAGAAATCGACTCAAGAAAGTAGAGGATTTTACTTTGACAAGCATAACGATGAGATGGGTAGCAAGATTACACAGAGTGTCTAATGGATTCGATCTTGGGGGAAGATTTGATCGCCCCATCTCTCCTAATGGGGTTGTGAAAGAGTAGATTAGTGAAGTTGCTCAATGAGTGTTGAGGAGGCCGGCGAGGAGGCACATAGCCGAATTTTCGAGGTAAGGCGTTAGAGGTGAGGTTGCCGAAGGCTTTGGAGGCATCAGCGATGGCTGGGCTAAAAGTGGCTCTGGTGTGATTTCAGAAAGAGAGGAGGTGAGAGAAAAACTAATTCCTTGAGTGGACTGAAGTGTCCAGACGGCTACCCAGAAACTATGGGAACCCGGGAACTCTTTTGAATCACATTTGGAGACTCAGGGAATGGTTCCAGAGTATCCAGAAAACTTTATATTTGGATGACGGAGACTCTGATAGAATGTCCAGAGTTTCCGAATTTTTTTTGTTTGAATGTCGGATACTTGGGTAATGTGTCCGGTGTATCTGAGAAGGAGTTTTCTCACTGATGTGCTTTAGATAGGATGAAAGATTAGATTAGATGGATCGAGACTAAGAGGTCCTTAGGGGTTTTACTCAGATCCCCTTGTGAAAGATGCATGCATTCGAAACAACAATTGGATGTGGTAAAAAAAATCTAGCTTAACTTTTAGATAAATGAGGCAAAAATGCTTCAAGAATACCTGAATGTCAAGACATATAAATCAAATTCTAAGGAACCACAATTGGAGATATGGTGGTGTTGCTACCATGTATGAGTTTTGAATATGCACTAGGACTAATATCTATTAGAGAATATAATCCCAAGAGGCAATGGTTCACATTTTGTAAACTAATCACTTTAAGAGTAATACATTCACAAATTTTTTGATTTGTTCAGATATTGAGATGTGTGTATACATTGAGAGTACAACACTCCTCCTTAATGTGTTCTCTCATCTTAAGCTTTGAAAACACAAGCAAAGCAAGGAAGAATGCAAGATATCATGCCATGTTTTGAGAATTTAAGATATTAGGCTCATTTCTTACTCGCAAAACATATGCTCTTCTAGTGGGTTGGTAAAGATATTGGCTAATTATTTTTTGGTCTTACATGGTTCAACTCTATATCTCCTTACATGATCCTAAGGAAGTGATGTCGGATGTCTATATGTTTGGTTCAGGAGTGTTGGGTAGGATTGTTGGCTATCTTGATTGCACTTTGGTTATCATACAAGAGAGGCACATTTTTCATGTCAATTGCAAAATCTATCAAAGTTTGCCTCATCCACAATAATTATGCGCAACAACTACCCGTGGAGATGTACTCCACTTTGGCAGTGGATAGGGCAACGAAGTTTTGTTTCTTGGAGGACCACAAAACTAAGGTCTACCAAGGAATTGACATGTATGAGAGGTGCTCTTCCTATCAACCTTACAACCCACATAATCGGGATAAGAATATCCAATAAGATAAAAGGTAGAACCCTTCAGATACGAAAGCCCTCAGTTCGGGGTATGAACAAGATATTTAAGGATTATCTTGATGGCCAGTAAGTGACAATCCTTTGGAACGATTTGAAACCTTGCACACATGGACACACTAAGCACGATATCAGGCCTAGATGCACAAAAACAAAGCAAAGAGCCAATCATGAAGTGATATACCTTTTGATCAATGGCCTTACCATCATAGTTTAGGTCAAGATGGCCATTTGTTTGCATGGGTGTGCGGATGGGCTTGGCGTTCACCATGTAAAATTTCTTCAGCATGTCTTCCACGTACTTCGTTTGACATATAAAAGTCCTCTCGTTGAGTTGCTTGATTTGAAATCCAAGAAATATTTGCAACTGCCCATCATTGACATCTCAAATTTCTTGGCCATCATCTTTCTGAATTCTTCAATAAAAGGCTTTTTAGTCGATCCAAAGATAATTTATCGACACATATTTGGCACACAAATAAATCATTATCAACCTTTTTAGTGACAAGAGTGGTATCGACCCTCCATTTAATATATGACGCCAGCCTAACAAGAGGACTAGATAGGTTGTAGTAAGCTTTCCCTTCGAAGTATTTCAAGGTTTATCAATCCTATGGAAACGAGGTGTCGTGGAAACAGTTACAGTGTTGAGATTGTTCTCAAGAATTTCAGTGAGTGCCGATGATTGCTTGGGGTGTCAATTTGAAATGGCATTATTCCTGAAATGAAATGTTGAGACAAAATAATACGAGTAATAATAAAAACATAAATTAAAAATGCACAAATTAAATGGAGGTTTCTAATATGATGATGGATAAGCTTAGGAGTGAGTTTCGCATGCAGATTAGAATATTAGTATATGGATCAGTAGCATAAATACTATTGCACCTATAATCAAGATAAATAATCAAGTGGGTGACATGCCCGTAATTTATCTATACTAACATCTGCCTACTCACATGATCTATTGTCCAATCCTGATGTCAATATCCGCCGTGTCACCAGAGTTATTAAGGCGTGAACGAGACCAACTCTTAAAGCATTGTGACTGTGTCGGGTCTCCCTAGAGTCTTCTCATGGTTCTCCTCCCCTTCACGTCGCTATCACTGTCGCTTCATAGTTTACCATGAGTCCTCCCTAATGGTTCACCTTGGGCGCCTATTATCAAGATGGTTATACGAGACAAATATATGAAGAAAACGAGATATAAAATAAACATGACCTAATCCTCCTCCCAAAACCTATGGTCAGAGTTCATAGAAATTACCAAGATCAAATCAATTGAAGATATTGCAATAGGGAGATAAAAGGGAAAAGTACTTAGATTAAAATACTCAAACCATCTTACAACCTTGCTTCTTGGTAATAGTAATAGAGAGAGTATAAGATCTATGGTGGCTAGGGTTTGAGGAATGGTGGTGGTTACATGATGTTTCTCCTCTTGTCCTTCCTCTCCTCGGTTAGTCCTCCTCGTTGGTCCTCCTCTCTCTTTATATAGATCAGAGGTGTTGTTTAGGGTTTTCTGGAACAACCATCATGATTTTTCTCGGGATCCCTTAATAAAAATTGCTTGATTTGATGTGGCGGTACCATCCACCAGTGTTACGACCGTGTGGTACACGGTGCCAGTCATACCGTTGGTCATCTTGTCCATTGGAGTCTCTGTTCGGTGTCTGCTTTCTTCATGGGCACTCCTCTTGATGAGTAGTTTTCAAATATATCCATATATACCCGTTTTCCAACGATCTTACACACCTTTAGTCCAAAAAGAGAGATTTGCACAATCCGGTGATTAATTAATCTACAGTAGAAAAAATTAGGAATTGATCTAGTCAAAATTCACTGAACATAACTTTTGACATCAATTTCATATAAAATAAAAGATGGGTGGCAAATGCAAGCAATATCTAAATGGCCTCAAGACGAGCAACGGGGGCATATGTTTCACTGAAGTCCAAATCTCCAACGTGAGTGAAACCTTATGCAACTAACAGGCCTTGTTACGAATGACTTGACCATCTTGATCTCTCTTGTTCTGAAAGATCCACTTGGTCCCTATAATGTTTTGATCCGGTCTTTCCACCAATGACCAAACTTTGTTCCGGGTGAAGTTGTTGAGCCCTTTATGCATGGCATTCACCCAATCTAGATTATCAAGTGCTTCTTCCACCTTAAGCGGTTCCAAATAAGAGACAAAAGAGTAGTATTCAGAAAAAAATTGTAACTCAAGATCGAGTGGTTATTCACCTATTCATGTCACCAAGTATGTGGACTCATCCTTCCTCTTTTCCTTGTTGTTCCATGCTTCCACTTGAGTGTTGTAGGGAGTTGGAAGGCTCAACTTCCATAGATGATGTCGATGTAGATTGACTCTCCAAATTCTTTGTTGCTTTGATCTCTCCTAGGGAGATGTTCTTAACTGCTTGAGAAGGATCCTCTTTGCCTAAATCATGAGGATCAAATTGCTTCAATTGGGAACCATTAGTCTCATCGAAATTGGTGGTGTTGTTGAATACTCAGTAGGTGTGTGAATTTGACCCATACCCATGCAAGAAACCTTCATCAAATTCAGGATAAAATTAAGCTAACATATTCTTCTTGTTCAAAATGAAGCACTTCCTTCTGAAGACCTGGAAGAAAAAGATGTTAGGATTGTCCTCAGTGAGTAGCTCATAGGGAGTCTTCTTCAAAAGGTGGTGAAGATACAACCAGTTGGTTGCATGGCAAGTGGTCTTGATGGCTTCCACCCAAAAAGGTCAAAGGTCTTGTTTTCATCTAGCATCGTCCTTTCCATCTCTATGAATGTCCAGTTCTTCCTCTCTACCATGCCATTTTGTTGAGGGGTGTATGGTGATGAAAATTCATGCTTGATCCCCTCTTTATCCAAGTATTCTTCAATTTGCGTATTCTTGAACCCAGTTTTGTTGTCACTACGGATGTTCTTGATCTTGAGCTTGAACTCATTTTGTGCACGCTTGGTGAATTTCTTGAACTTCTTTTGCGTGTCACCTTGGTAGCTCAAAAAGAAAACCCATGGGTAACATGAATAATCATCAACAATTAGCAAGCCATACTTGTTATCTCCAATGCTAATGTAGGCGACGGGACCACAAAGTTTCATACGAAGTAGTTCCAGAGGTCTCGTCATTGTCATATTGTTCTTAGTGGGATGAGGTGCTTCAACTTGCTTTCTGGCTTAGCAAGCACAACGCATTCTATCCTTCTCAAATATAACACTCATTAGTCCTACGACATGCTCACCCTTTAGAAACTTGCTCAAATTCCTCATTCCAACATAGACTAGTCTACAATGTCATAGCCACCCCATGCTAGAATTAGTCATTCAAACAAGTCTCAAAGTAAGTTTTATCCGACAAAAAGTCCCCTAGATAAAGCTTGCCTTTCATATGACCTTTGAAGACTAAGAAGGAATCATCTCATCTAAAGACACACATCAAAATCAGTAAAAAGACAATTATATCCTTATGCATAAAATTGAGAGACAGAGAGCAAAATGTAATTTAAAGACTTAACAAGTAGAACATTTGAAATGGATAGATCATTTGAGATGGCAACCTAACCCAATCCCATTACCTTTTAGCATTGTTATGTTTTCATGCGGTGACCCTTCACTTGTGAGTTGTGAGAACATACTATTCTCTCCGGTTATGTGATTAGTTGCATCCAGTATCAATCCCCAACTCCTGCCACTAGAGGAGTAAGTCCTACAAAAAAAGTTTAAGCTTGGGATTTAGGTACCCATCTTTTCATGGGTCTTGTAGATTAGTCACAAGAGATTTGGGCACCCAAATTTTGCTCTTCTTTAAGCCACTATTTCTAGGGCTAACATATTTAGCATGGACACTCCCGTTCTTACCCTTCCTAAGCACATAAGATGTATCAAAGTGACCACCACCAATTATCTTACTCAATTGGCATTTCCTAGTCTCATGCCCATCAAAGGTTGATGTCTCCACGTACTTACCTATCACACCCTATTTTTTTGGAACCTGAAAATTAGGGTTTGCAAAAAAAATTTGTTCCGATAATGTATTATTAAGTAGACCTAATTAAAACCTTGGTCCCAAAACATGAAAATGGTTCAACTCCAAATCTCTATCCTTTCCTGTCCTCACCATCCCGGTATGGTGATCGTCCGTTCCTGTCCTCAACACCTGTTCTATGGAACTCCTAGTTCTTCCTAATCCTTGGCACTCTCTGTTTGCTTCTGCCACTAGCCCTATGCATATGTATACAGTATACTAGTGGCGATTCTCGAACCCTAACCTACCATGATCTCCCATGTTTATCTAACCCCATTGCAACCCAATATATGCTCAAACTTTCAAGTGTGTGTGTGGGCACATACACTTTGAACCTTAACTCTGCTTCTTCCGAGCAAAGGAGGAATCCAAAACTCTGGCTACCCATCTGTCTGCCTGACTTTCCTCACAGGTAGATCTATACATGTGGTCGCTGGTATATACATGTATATACCTCTAGCTACACCATATCCATTCCTTTTTGCTTCTGGCACGTCCATGTGCCAAGCAAGCATACACCCCGACGCATGGGAACCCTATACCCGAGCCTATACTTAAATGACTATCGGCATGTTGCACATATCCATACTTCCATCTATGTGCCTCTATCTGAATCCCTATCTATACCCACCTAGACCTACGTCAACTTCTTCTCTCTCCTACATGCCTAACCATTGTTATTTATATTGCCTCGGCAACCTTTTCCCCTACTTGCGGGTGTAGCAATCTAAGCTTGGGATCGCACATCTCATCTCCCTCCTATCTCTCCTATCTCTGAGACCCCGAGTGCCGAAACCCTAGACTCGGCACCTTATAATCTCCCCCTGGTTATCTGGCCCTAGGTTTCCTAAAACCAAATATTTCCTACTATATTTCCCTACCTTCGAAAAATATGAAGTCCCCTTTTAAACCTTTGATATTTAATAACTTCCAAATTGGTAGATATTTACTTTGGCTTAACCCCCACTCCAATTTAAAGATAACAACAATAAAAATAAAATTAACTTGGAAAGACCCTCCGAGTCATGCCCATTTAGTCATTCAAAATTTTCCAACATGCGTGGCATGAGCTATAGTGATATTTGAAACATATATTAAGTTCTATTTCTCCTTTTATGAGCAAAAACCCTTTTCCCAAAGCTGTTTTGCAAAGGTTCCTGCCATATAAAAAATAGGGCTAAATTAGTAACTCATCATATTATGTGGCTAGTTGAACTCCAACCATTCTCATAAAATTCCCCAACAACCGTGACCTCCATATTAACAAAGCTATAAAATAATTGGGTGACCTCCTATTCAAATAGCTCAAAACAACTTCAAGTATCAATTTGAACAATTTTTGGAAACAGGATGGCATCCAAGCTTTTAAACTTTGGACAAATCCCATAATTTTTTGAATCATTTTCTACCATTCTATGACCCATTATTAACATAAAATGCCACCATATTTATTCGAAGAGCATTCCTTGAAAAATCAAATAAGAACTTATGGAAATATCTCCCAATCTTTCTCTATTCTTCTTCGGTCCTATTTCTTCCCTGTTGGATTTTTTTCTCTCGCTGCTAGGGTCACAATCCTTGTACCAACCGAATAGACATTTCTTCATCTCCAAGTGGATCCGGCCCCACTACGCAGTTTCCCTCTTCCCCATCTTCTTCCTCCTTCTCATTTCTCTCTCTCTTCTTTTATAGCTGGCCGCTGCTACCTTTGCCACACCGTACCTCACCATCAAAGCCAATAGTGGGAGGTGCCTAACTCTCTCCTGTGCAGCTCAACGCCGGCCACGTACTCCTCCTTCCTTTGTCTTTATAAAAACCGAACCTATCCTGAGCTCCCATCCATTTCTTCCATTCACCTGAGCACCTTCTTCCCATCCTCTTTCTTCTTCGCTCTGGTTTTCACCCAAGCATCTGGGTGCTCCATTTTGTTTCTCTATTTGAATGCCCTAGTACCCCTACTTCCTTTTGTTTCTTCCTTGCCCTTGGCTCTAGAAGCTGCCGAGCTCCCTTTCTCCCTCGAATCCGACTGTGAGCTTCTCTGCGACAAGCTCCGGTAGCTCCACCACCTTGCAACGCAGCTCCCTATTTCTCTTACAGCTCCTCGACAGTGCGCAACTCCACTGCATCCGCTTCGCCACACGCCCCTACTCCCTCAAATCTGGCCGTGAGCTTCTCTACGGCCAGCTCTGGTAGCTCCACCACCCTGCAACATAGCTCCCCGTTTCTCTTATAGCTCCTTCCCTCTTCTGCGGTAGCGCGCCACTCCACTGCATCTGCTTCACCACATGCCCCTACTCCCTCGACTCTGAGCACAGTTGTTGCCGCCACCCCGTTTCCTGAGCACCGCCAGCACCAATGTTTCCCCCTCCCTCCACCTCCGGTGCACTGTGCTGATTCCCTCACCGTCGATGCTGCGCGAGTGGAGAGGCACCGTGGCCGGGACATTTCCCCTCACCGCTGCCTTGAGCTTCAGGAGCCACCTCTGTTGCCGACGGGATCTGCCCTCGTCGCTTTGCCGCATCAAGACCATCATCAACCAGCCACCTCGAGAGTTGGGACCACTGCCCCTCACCTCACCCAGGTTGCTACCAGGCACCAGCACCCTGCCGCCACTCCCCTCTTCGGTCTACCCCTCAACTATCCAGCCAGGCTTAAAGCCCTTGACCTTCTCCTAAGCATGCCATCAAATGGTTTATTAACCATTAAGACTAATTACAGCTGCCAAAAGACCCCACAACTGGTACAAGTGAAAGTGTATTCTCTGAACTACGTCTTTTCCCATTGAATACGTAATTTTGCTTTGTCTTCCCCCAATTAACACTTTCTTCCCTCGAAAATGTAAAATCTACTAAGCACCATCTGTTTCCCCACTTCCTAACCTTCAAGGAGCATTCATGAAGTATGCCAACGATGTCACCCTTTCCCCTCCGGCTGAAACCCTACCCCCTCTCATTTCCTCTTCCGGCAAATCCTCAGAAGCCCGATTCTCTCTCGTCGTAACTCCGAATGACTCGGTTCTTATTCCTATACTCATATCAAGTAAGAACCTACATCCTAGTACAAATTTCATAACTTTTAAAATTATTTTGAAATTTCAATTTGAATACATTTCAAATTCAAGTGTATGTGCATACCTTTTTCAAACTGACTCCAAATAAAACAATTCTTTTTCCAAATATTATCTTAACTAATATGCAATATCTTGGACCCAGTATGTTTATGAAATTAACACATTGTTCTTTATATCGATTCCATAAAGTGATATGAAATCTCTATTCTGGTTCAACATCCTTTTTACTAGACTCCAACTGCAAAATACATCCAAATGTTTTGAATGAGATGCTTCTAAAAACACTTTAAACCATACCCTTTGAACCCAGCTAAGATATGAACACCAAGATCATCTCAGGTGCTAATATGTTATTGGTCAATTAAGCTAGGGTTTCTGGTTCTACAAAGAATCCTTATTTCATGTGAGGTTAACTGTTTTCTGTCTCTTTGGAAACTCTAATAAACATTGAAGTCCAGATCTCATAGTTTGAAAGTTCATGACTCTATGTTTGGTTCTTGCTTGGATCTTCCTTGCACCATTGTTTATTCGATGTTTTTTCGACGTGTAGTTCCAATGTTACGACGAGTTGCATGGAGGAATCCGGACAATTGTCACATCAAGCTCAAGACCGAGACTTGGCTGATATCGCCAGTCAAGCATTCCTACCTTGATCATGTTGAATATTTTGTTTGCCACTCTGCATGCTATATGAATATCAGTGATATTTTATGTTAGACCTAGCTATACCCTATAGCTACATACGACATAGGTCCGACAAGTATATCCTTGTAACCCTAGCAATATTTATTGGCCATCGTATGTCCAACAGAATACTAGCATTATAGGCGGTAGCCATGCTTAGACCTGTTATATAGAAAAATCTACTTTTGCCCCACGGAAACCACCCTTTGGGTTATGGGATAAAACCCTTGGGAAGGCGTGTACCTTCCAAGGCGAATGTTTGAAAGTGATTTTGCCAAAGCCCAAAATAATGCGAAGAATGGTTTTGATTCGGGTGAGAACAACAAGTGGAGATTGGGGAATGGTTGTATCATGTAAGGACATGGCCATAAGGTACTGTTATGCAGTCTTCCTCGACCCAGTTAAGTATCGAGCCTAAGTGTCGCTCAACCAAATTCACCTTGTGCATCCACATGTCCTTTATGGGAAGGACTTGACTAATTATTGTATCGAGTGCTAGCATCTAGACCCGTGGGCAGTGGGGAGATAATTGTTGGATGGATGGTTATCCCTAGAGAACCTTCTGGTAGCTACATAGGAAGTTGTTCGACACAAAGATGAGTCTATTTCTCTCGATAAAACTGGGTATAGCTCATCTAGCGAGTTTAATGCTAGGGCAAAATGGAGGAACAATCTCATTGCAATAACCCTACCGGCACACCTCGCAAAGTGTGCTCACTGGTACCTGGCAACAAGGGGGACTTGCATCTTGTGGGTAAAGTCATACAACCTCTGTAGGTGTTAAAATCTATTCAAATAGCCGCGTCCTCGGTTATGGACACAACTTGGCCAGGCCACACACTGGTTAGACTAGATTTGTTTGCAAAACATGGGAATGGGATTAAGGGTGTGGGCACGATGTGTCCATCGTGTGCAGTAAGACGGGCATGCAGTGGGAGCTGTAGAAGTGAAACCAAGCTTGTGCTATGAGGATGTAGCACGGGTGTGACCTAAGGATTACCGGAGACGATAGATGGAGCTATCGGCCCTTAGCTAGCGATATCTACCAGGAACTTCCACTGTTGGATACCGACTCGTCAGAGACGAGTTTGATTTTGAAAATGCTTTCAAATCTATTATCAGCATATTTTGAATGAGAACTTACTTTTTCGCTCAACATACAACATAGTATAGAGTCACTTTCTTGAACAACTCTCCCTATGAGATAATCAGTTATACTTTTCTTATGGGATGCTTGCGAGTATATTCAATGTACTCACTTGGCTTGTTGATTTGGCCAGACAAATGAGATGTCTACTCCGAAGTCAGTGTTAGCGTTTATGAAGGGCTTGGGCGTAAACCCAGTCAGTTGTCTGTTGGGTATGGCATATTGATGGGCTACCTCACCACTTGATTTTCGCTGCAAGTTTCTAGCTGTTGGGCTCAAGGTATAGGAACTCAACTCAGACAGTCTATTTATATACCATACTAAGATATGTGCATGTATGACAATGATATACAGGTTATCTTGTGTGTACTGGCTACTGATCATTGGACCAGTATAGGAGACACAAGGGTTTATCTGGCCTTAAAATTGGGTACGCCACATTACCCTTGGGATGAGTGAACTTGGGCTTTGGATATTAGTGGGGTAACCAAGCCTTAGCATGCTCATGAAACTTGGGGGTGAATCTAAGTCCCTTGTGGTTGAAGTTCTCAACGTGGTGGCTCCATAGATCTTTGAGAGCCTTACTACCCTTGAGATGCTTGAGCAAAACAAGATTGAGTTGAGCCTTCAACTTAGCATTTTCACTCACCAACGATGCTTGTAACATCCTGATTTTTAGAGCTTTTCAAAATCTTTTCTTCGAAATCAAAGCTAGAAAATTTTGTTGTTTATTCTGAATTAATAAAAGCTTAATTGAAATTTCATAAATTAAGCCGAAGTTAATTTAAATTAAGCCAACTTCAATTTGATTTGCTTTTCAATTTGGTATGTCCCTGTGAATTTTCTCAGAATTTTCAGAGTTCAATTAGTATTTAATCTTGCTCTGTTGTTCTTTTATTTTTAAATTGGTTCGCTTTTTTTCTTTTTTCCCTTCCCTTTTTGGCCATGCCGTCCCGGCCCATCTCCACCTGGCGCCCCGCCGCCTCATCCCTTCCTTGGGCAGCCACCCCGGCCAGCGCTGCGTAGCGTGCGCCACTACCCTTGTTCCAATCGGATTTGAATGGAATTTCTTTCCCTCACCCTGCTATAAATACCCCCACACCTCCCCACATTCTCCCCACACCCCCACACTCTTTTCCCATGAAACTCTAGCCTCCAAACACCCCAAACAGCCGTCACCCCCAATTTGCTTCCCGTGCAATTTCTAAACAGCATGTACCGCCTTAGTATTTTCTCAATTCCCATCGACTCGAACATCTTTTGGAAGATCCCTTCAGTGAGATTGTGCGTAACCTTTTTCTCTACCTATCTACAAAATTTCATGAAGATGCAACAGTGAAATCACGAGGAAATCTCCAAATACCAACGTGCTATTTGCACTCAATTCTTTCTGCACGTGCATCTAGATTGGAACAATGCCCTCGTCACCTCGGACCTCCTCTTCAAGATTCGTTCAGTGGGATTTGGGGGATTGTTTTCAAGATCTCCTCCACAAAATTTGAAGGCAATGCAATGGTCCAATCTCTGTGAAATTAAGTTTCTTCATGCTGCTGTTCCCGTCGAGATGTTTCTGCACGAATGGTACAACGACATTATCACCTTCTTTCCTATTGATTTGGTGAGTCTTTCGACAATCCCTTCGATC
Organism: Stipa capillata; assembly: GCA_019208055.1. Classification (NCBI taxonomy): domain Eukaryota; kingdom Viridiplantae; phylum Streptophyta; class Magnoliopsida; order Poales; family Poaceae; genus Stipa; species Stipa capillata. Next base: position 54,163 of record JAGXJF010004884.1, read on the forward strand.
AATTTGAGCCTTAGGTTCATATGAACACCTCTGTAAATTTTCACCTTGATCCATCTAACTATTTGTCAGGAATTGATCCATCTCCGACGTGCTATCCGCGGATGTCCAGATTCAATCTGCATTACATCTGTCTTGTTTGACCTTTTCCTTTTGACTCGGTAAGAATTTTCCAAAACCCTTTGGTATGATTATACCTCTGTGTGTCTAGTTTCTAACCTAATTGGTGGATCACAATTTTGTTGAGCGGGCATCGTGCATTATCCAAAATCCTACGGTCTGTCTAGAACCGATTTAAGTTCTGTTCCGACCATTTCATTTTGTGAACGTCGCCACCACCCATATAGTTAATCTCCTATCATTCACCATGCTTGCATCTCTATAAAGTCCCATGATTGTTTGATCACCATGTTAGACTATCATTTCATATAGTTAGATGCATAGTTCTTATATAGTTTTTGTGTTCTATTTACATAATGTTCTCTATAGTATTACGTACATAACACATGTTTAGCCTCTGTCTATTTTTTTATATTCATTTAATGTGGCTTAGCTTATGTATATGGTTATTGTTGCATGATGTATTAAATAGTGGTATGTGCATATATTCTTATGTATCATGGGCACACACATAGTTTGATTCCTATTTATTTAATGATTGCTATATCATAATTAGTCATATTATTAACCTCTTTTTATAATATGGTTAAGATTACACACATAGTTCATATTTATACATTGCATCTCATATGGTTTACATATATAGTTATGCATATATGTATATACATACATACATAGACTATTCCATGTTTTAGATAATAGTTGGTATGAATTGTGTCGACGATCGGTGAATCGGCGATCTTACGGTATTCGTGGAGTGAGGATTGCTGGGGGATAGGGACCTTTAGGGCCCAAGTGCCAGGAGATCTGACAGCAGGGGACAGCCGTTTTTATACAGGTTCGGGCCTCCCTCAGGATAATAACCCTACGTCCTGTTGTTATATATTGATGAAGAACACGCTTTACAACGGGGGGTGTATGTTAGTGGCTACTCTGGACCTAATCGTAGACTAATTCTAAGCTAACCGCCGGGCTCGACTCCTTCGAGGCAGCGGGTCTTCTAGGGCTTCGCCTCCTGGAGCTGCGACTAGATGTCTTGACCTAATTGGATCTCCCCTCCCCTATGGGATTGCTGATCCTTATATAGGGGGTCCCCAGGGTCGTACTGGGCGTGGACTTACACCCGAGTAGGACTCTGGTCTCCTTAAACGTCGGGATTGACTTCCTAGTTTAAGGGGAGTCTTCTCTTCTCGAGAGGGGTTACCTTACCGTTAGAGGACCCTTCCCGGGTACGCCGTACCTTCCTAAAGTCATGGGATTCTGTATACGGATACCCCTAATACGCGGGATGCCGTACCATTCATCATCAAGCCCCCCATCAGTACACGAAGTGAGGTCATGATGGTTCTGTTAGAAATCTGCCCTTGTCGGGAATGAACTCCGAGTAGGCGATCCAAGTAGCTCTCGTCGGCGACTTCTTCGAGTAGGTTCAACCCCTACCGAGTAGTTGTGAAAGCCTTATCGGAATTATCCTCGGGACAAACCCAGAATGCTTTCTGATCCGATCTGGTCCGTTGATCACGGACACGCGTCCGCCTGGCATATTTTTAGGAAATCGAATCATCGTGGCAGAAAATTCGCGTGGTGATGAAGAATCTTTTCTCTCTCTGTGCTATTTGTGCCGCGCGCTCGTTCGGGTCGTGGGTTGTCAGACCCTTTTTTTCCCGCGACGTGCCTTGTATGCGGAAAAAGCAACTGCCCGCATTAAATGCGATGGAACTGATCGTGCCGAAAACCGCGCTCGGCTCCGGCGAAAGTTTTAAATCTCTAGGAGTCCAAGAATCGGGGTTTTGCCCACATTGATCTCCTGCCTCCGAACCTTCTTGCTCCTCTCACCTCCTGCCTTTCCGCGCCATGGCTGGGAGCCCATTGGTTGACGAACCATGGCCGCGCTCGGAGATGAACGAGGTGAAACTCACATCTTCCATAGAGTTGACTCTTATCCAATCAACCCGCCAAGCCGAGTTTCGTCATGTCCAGGGCGAGAGGGTTCCTGAACCCGAATCTGGCTGGCTGGTCGTCTTCCCCGACTTCTTCTGATGCGGGTTCTTCTTGCCTCCTTCCACCTTCCTGTATTCGATCTTCATGTTCTATCGAGTGGAGGTGGTGAATCTTGACCCGACCTCATACATCCTCCTGAGCGTGTTCGCCCATCTGTGCGAAGCATTCCTCGGAGTGCGGCCATCGTTGGATTTATTCAGATATTTCCACAAAATGGAGAGGACAAAGAAGAAGGTGGTAGGAGGCGCAAGTGTCCGCCTTCGAGAAGATAGGGCCGCAGAGTATATCGACGCCACCGGAATCCGCTCCTTTGCAGGATGGGAGTATGAGTGGTGCTATTGTCGTCCATCGATCCCCCTGAGCATAAGGTACTGGGGAATTCAGCCCGACGCGGCATCTGCCTGGACCGACGAGACCCTGCTCGACTCCCGTCTCCAGCACCTGGTCGGGGAGATCAAGGCTCTGCGGACCCGAGGCCTGTCCTCGGCCGACGTTGTCGCCGACTTCGTCAGGCGCGGAATTTGCCCCTTACGGTACAGGGAGACAGGTGCCTGGGACTCGACAAGTGATCCGTACCAACGGTGGAGAAAAATGGGTAAGTTTTCCCCTATCAATCCCGTAAGAAGGACCCATCGGGGTGTTCTGAATTTTTCTCTGTCTCAAACAGCCCTCTCGGAAACGGAGGTGTCCGAGAAGGTAAAAAATATCTTCAAGCGAGTTCCTCCACCCAATCGCCAAGTCGTCCCCATGTCGCTGCCTCTTCGACCTTCGCACGAGCGGGAAGAGGTTCTAGCGGTAATCCTTTCTTTTTTAGGATCCTAGGTCCTTCAGGCCCGCCTTACACTGGTTTCGTGGAATGGGCCCTTTCTGCAGAGAGAAGGACGGGGAATAGATGACCCCGAAGCGGGGCCTTCTAGTCCTAGTCGAGGCTCGACCGCGGCCGAGGACCGGCACGATGGGGACACCAAGCTCACCGAGAAGGTAGAAGAGGTTGCGCGGAACGAACCGAGATCTGAATCGCCGCCCTGCCTTCGAGGAGCGGGAAATCCTTCGGTCCGACGGGGGCGCTCCATTTCGCTGAAGAGGGCGAGGTACCATTCTTCCGCTTCTTGCTTTGTCGAGCTTACGCTCCTAATTCTGAATTCTGAACGCGGCCTGCAGGGACGCTTCTCCACCGAAACCTGCCCCTCCTGCCGCTCCACGGAAGAAGCGGTTTACCAGACTGCTTCCTAGTCGGAGCCCAGTTGGCGTGGTACCCCCCCTCCTCACCCATCAAGGACCAGCCGGAGCCAAGTCTCCAGGGCGAGGAAGCCTCAGTCGAAGACGATCCCATAGGGCTACTCAAACCTTTGGTGGAGGTAGGGAAGGTTCCTGCCCGTCATAAATTTTTGTTAAATGATATTGCCAGCCTATCTGACCTTGTCGTTTTTCTTCTCAGCGCGCCCATGATAGGTGGAACGCCGTTCGCGGCGAGGTCCAGTCACTCCGGGACCAATCGACGCGGCTTTCCGAGGCCCTTTCTCGGGAGAAAGAGGCCCTGTCACTAGAGAGAGCGCGAGCCTCGTCTGCCGAGGAAAATCTGTTAAAGATGGCGGACTGCCTAGAGCTGGTGCTTACCACGGTCGGTGTGTCCCTCCGAGCCACGGAGAACCTTCCTAATCGCCTGGCGGAATTGGACCGAGCCGCTCAAGATTTCTCTGGGCGTTTGCGCTTGCCCGACTTGTAAACGTATAGCCTTTGTATGTACGTCAGACATGCATAGAACTTCTGTTTCGTCTAATGAATGACTCCTGAATTTAAGTCTTTGGACCAGCCCCCGACTGTCTACTCGAGGGATGCTCTCGAGTAGTCAGTCGATTAGCTTTATACGTAAAACTTCTGGAGCTGATCGATGTTCCAGGAATTAGTTAGGACTCGGTCGTCTTCCATCGCTAGTCGGAAGGATCCCGGTCGAGTAACCTCGACTACTGTATAAGGACCCTCCCATTTGAGAGACAGCTTATTGCTATTGCTTTTATTTTGCACGAGTCGCAGGACAAGGTCCCTGACTTGCAGTGAGCGTTGTCGAACATGTCTGTCATAGTAACGACGGAGGTTTTGCTGGTAGCGGGTAGCCCGGAGAAGAGCCTGGGTCCGCTTTTCCTCAATGAAGTTGAGGTCGTCCTCTCTTCGAGGGATTTCTTCCTTGTCGGTGTACAGTTCCACCCGTGGGGATTTCAGGGCAAGTTCACACGGTAACATGGCCTCGGCTCCGTATACTAAGCTGAACGGTGTTTCTCCGGTTGGAGAGGTCAAGATTACCCCAGCCCCCGCGCCTTCGATGGTTAGGGAACCGTCGAAGTGTAGTGTCCAGATGTCGTCCTTTACCGCTGGTGACGCTGAACAGTCGGGTTCCGTCCATTCATTGATGAAGTCAGCGAGGACTTGTGACTTGACTGCCGTGCGCCGAACGAAGTGGAGGTCGAACTCTCCGAGCTCGACAGCCCACTTGGCGATTCGACCTATGGCCTCGCGATTGCGGAGGATTTCTCCCAAAGGGTAGGTGGTCGGGACCGTGACCGAGTGAGCTTGAAAATAGTGTCGAAGCTTGCGAGACGTGGTGAGGACCGCGTACAGGAGTTTTTGAACTTGGGGGTAACGCTCTTTGGGCCCGTGCAGGATCTCGCTGATGTAGTACACTGGTTTTTGGACCTTCTCATGGTGCTCGGGGGTTCCGCGTTCCACCGTCAACACTCCGCTGACCGCGGACGGTCTGGCCGCGATGTAAAGCAGTAGCCCTTCCTCGGGATCAGGCGCGACCAGCACCGGAGGGGAGGTTAAGTATTCTTTGAGCTCTTGGAATGCCGCTTCTGACTCCGCTGTCCATTCGAAGCCGTCGTGTTGTCACAAATGTTTGAAGAAAGGAATTCCACGGTCTCCTAGCTGGGATATGAATCGGCTCATGGCCGCCATGCAACCCGTGAGTCTTTGGACGTCTCGGACCGTTTTTGGGGACCTCATCTCTGCGATCGCCCGTATCTTGTCGGGATTTGCCTCAATTCCCCGGTGTGATACCAGGAACCCAAGTAATTTTCCGGCGCTGACCCCGAAGGTACATTTCTCTGGGTTCAGCATTATTCTGTTTCTCCGGAGGTTGGTGAATGTTTCCAGTAGGTCCGAGAGCAGGTCTTCTTTCTTCTTTGTTTTTACGACAAGGTCGTCGACGTATGCTTCAACATTTCGGCCAATTTGGCTGTGGAGGGCAAGCTGCATTCCGCGTTGGTACGTTGCTCCCGCGTTTTTTAATCCGAAGGGCATTTTCGAATAGCAGAATACCCCGAACGGAGTCACGAAGGAAGTTTTCTCCTCGTCCTCCCGACACATGCTTATTTGGTGATAGCCCAAATAGGCGTCGAGGAGGCTTAGATAGTCGCATCCTGATGTTGAATCCACTATCTGATCTATTCTGGGTAAGGGAAAATCGTTCTTTGGGCAGGCCTTATTGAGATCCGTGAAATCGACGCACATCCATCACTTCCCGTTGGCTTTCTTAACCATAACTGGGTTGGTGAGCCATTTAGGGTGCTCGACTTCTCGGATAAAGCCGGCCTTCAGGAGCTTTTCGATTTCCACTTTGATGGCTTCCTTCCGATCTGGGGCGAATCGCCGTAGTTTTTGCTTTACTGGTACTTCCCGTCAGTAGAAATACACAACCACTGACGGTTACTTGTTCGCCCGTCAGTGGTAAATAGTACCACTGACGGTTATTTTCTGCCCGTCAGTGGAGACTGTGTAGGAGAGGTGTTTTCTAGGGTAGTGGTTTCTCGAGTATTGGAAATAATGCAAGGCTTACCATTAACTTAAGGAAGAAGTGTATGTTTCGTCCCTCAACTATTGGCCGAGTGCAACTTTCATCTCTCATCTAAAAAAGGGCTAAAATTGTCCCTCAACTATTCAAACCGGGTAAATAACCCCTTAACCATGGTCAGAACCGGTTTTGACCGTTCCAAAGCGGTTTTATACCAAAAAAATTCAGAAAAATCAGAAAAATTTAAAAAATCACAAAAATTCAAATAAAACAGGTAAATTTAAAAAAAGGAAAAATCAGAAAAAATTTAGGAAAATTCAAAAAATATGCAAAAATAAAAAAATCCCAAAAAATCAGGAAAATAAAAAATAAGGAAATTTCAAAAAAATTCAGAAAAATTCAAAAAAATCAAAAAAGGTCAGATTTGAAAGAAGAATTTCCAAATCTGACCGTGGCCCGCAGAGTGTGCCTGCAGCGCCATGGCTTGTGGCGCCGCCAAAAGGGTCAGATTTGAAATTTTTTCTCATTTTAGCCTTTTTTGAATCTTTTTGAATTTTTTTGAATTTTTCCTATTTTTTGAAATTTCCTATTTTTTGAATCTTTTTGAATTTTTCTGATTTTTAAATTTTTTTCCTTTTTTTGGAATTTTTTATTTTTTGATTTTTGCCTATTTTTGAATTTTCCTAAAATTTTTTTGATTTTTCCTCTTTTTTGAATTTTTCTATTTTATTTGAATTTTTGTGATTTTTTTTGAATTTTTTGGTATAAAACCGCTTTGAAACGGTCAAAACCGGTTCTGACCATGGTCAAGGGGTTATTTACCCGATTTGAATAGTTGAGGGATAATTTTAGCCCATTTTTTATATGAGGGATGAAAGCTGCACTCGGCTAATAATTGAGGGACGAAATATACACTTCTTCCTTAATTTAATCCCGAGATTACTTAACAAATTAAATAATATTGCCACATCTACACAAATTCTACCAACTATTAATAGATTAATAACTAGTACAACGTACATGAAGAACTTAACTGCTAACCACACTAGATTCGACATAAAGCCACAACGCATCATCATATGGTAACACACGAATAATAAATTAAGGATTGGATTTTCTTACTGCGAATGGATGGAGAGTTGAGGAAGCGAACATTCAGAGTCGATGGAGATGCGGAGACGTGACGAAGACGTAGCAGCCATGCGTTGTAATTCCCAGAAACTTAACCACCCCAGCTTCCTATGCAGGTCGTCAATTGCAGGGGAAAGTCTGGAGACTACTGCTTGCCCTCGGCCTGCTGCACGGTAAGCAAAGGGGTGGCGAGACTCGGAGGTAGCGAGCACGCCGGGAGAGATTGGTCATAGGTGTTGTGGTATTTTCTGGTAGGAACGTCTCCCTATATAGACGTCATGCCGTAACAACCCACTAACAAAATGTGACACGGTCTGCCTATATCCTAGGAACTACCTCTCGGATATGTCCACGCGTCCAATAGACTAACCACATGCAAGTGTGCATGTTCATCCATCCATCCATTGATGCACGAGACAGTCACGATGTGGTTAAGATGAAAACACACACGACAAAATGAGAGGTGCACTTAGTACGCCACGTTAATGGTCGGGCATCGTCGCAAGTCACAAATAACACATAATAAAGGCGAATAAAAACGAAACACGAACGAGCGCGGGTGTGTGTGATGTACATATAGCATTTCTCTCTCTTGACATCTCCCCTAGGGAGACCATGTGGCCAGTGTCGTCGACTGTGTCTCCAAATTCAGGTCACACCTCTATGACTTTACTTTTAAATAACATACCATTTAGGACCATTTATTCCAACATGAAAGTCTGTTGATTTTTTGCGTAAAGCACATGAATCTTTTTATAAAGCACATATATATAGTCGGAAGAATACAGTTTTGGTGCAAGCAAAAGGAATTTACCGAGGCACTCATGGAAATCTGAGAGGCCTGTTCTTTTGATTTCTGGAAGCACTCAACCGAAATTAATCACTCCCACCAGAAACACAATGGAAATGAAGGGACAAATTAGTTAAATCACTTGTATTTCTTTTCTGACCTACACCCACATATTCACACCTTTCCAAAAGATAAAGATAAAAAGAATCAACAGCATATTGGTGAGTTGCTTCGATCAATCTCCTGTTTTCCCATGAGCAACTGTTTCTCTCCCTTCAATTCCTTCGCTTGCTTTCCCCTTCTTGCATATGATGGATCTGTCCAAATATCGTAGGTATGTAATGGATGAATCAATTCATCGTCATCATTCCCTAACTGAAAGCATTTGGGAACACTAGGAGTGGGCAACTAATGTGCATCTTTCTTGCATAGTTATTGATTGTTTTCCTTTGCATAGTTCTTGATTAGGGTGCATCTTTCTTTTTGACTATTTGACCTTGGTGTTCCAGAGGTTATCGAAAGGTTCATCGTTGTTAGTATGTAAGGATATTTCTTTTGTAGGGTTAATAGCAGTGTTCTACATGTTATAGCAAGTAGTAGTCCAACATATCATTTTAGTTCGATTTCAGAGTCGACGATCCATTTGGAAGGCGGGAATCTCACAAAAGTTTATAACAAAAGTTTAATTCCTACGAAAGTAGTAGATTTTTGTTTAATCAATGAAACTAGTAGACCAAACAAGACCCAAATCGTCAAGAATGCGCTTAAAAATGCTTGAGTTGAAATCTGGACCGTTCACTTACGATGGACGGCCCTCCTTGCATCTGTACCCGTGTCTGCTTCAAAAGGTGAAGAGAGAGAAAACAAAACCCACTTTTTTTTTCACTCCAAGAACTCCAAAACCCTTGTGTCGTCTCCTCTTCTCCTGCGGCTGCTAACCGGGTTCGTGTCTCAGGCTCGGGATCCGGCCGCTACGTGCGATGGCGGGCGGCGGCGATGTCGGTGGTGGAGCGGAGGAGGAGCTGACGGCGCAGGAAACAGCGCTCTACGACCGCCAAATCCGCGTCTGGGGCGTTGACGCCCAGAAGAGGTGCGCCGCCCCTCCAAAGAACCCACCTTTGCTCTTGCTTCTTTCGTTCTTTTGTTGCAATTTTGTTGTACTTTGTTCGTTTGTTTTTGGACCGCTTGTTGTTTTTTCACCAAAAAAATACAATCTCTTGGGCTTTTAAAACTTTCTCCCGATTTTTAAGCCAAGATTCAACCTGCTGGCCTGCATATTTTTCTTCAGATTTAAGCCCAAATTTTGGCTTTTGATACGAGGACAAAAATAGCCACGAAAAATCAATATCTTTGGTCTTTTATGATTATGACTATCGATTTTTCCTGATTTTTAGCCCTGTTTCGTACTTTGCTTTCGTTGAGATTTCTTGGACCCCACCCCCCCGGGGCCAATTCTTTTGCCAGCGTTATGCATTATTTTTTCGATTTTAAGCCAAAATTAATCTTTTTTGGGGGGATTTTTTCATGCGAAAAAGGAGAATCATCACTGCTTTTTGTTTTGAGCTGACTGTTATATTTGTGTTGCTTAGAAAATCAATATTTCTTCGGAAGCCATTGTTTGGATGCATTTCATCTGTTTTGAGCTGACTGTTATATTTCTGTTGCTTGGAATAGACTGAGCAAAGCGCATGTGCTTGTGTGCGGCGTAAATGGTACTACTATTGAGGTGGGTAACTCAAATTTTCTTCTATTTTTGTGTTTTCTACTTTATGTGGCAACTTATTAGACCATATTCTATCTTAGATGGTCTCCTATTGTTTATTTAATAAGGAAGTACTGAAGTTAGGGTGCAAGGTGTCATGATAAAGCGATGATTATTATTCTCTAGAGCCCAATTGCTCATGTTAGTTATTGCTTTTAGCTTGTTACCTGTTAATTGTTCTTAGCATTTGATTGCTGCTGTTAGACATATGAATCCATTGTCTGTGATATTTAAATTTCCTTGTAAACTCTGGTATTATGTGGAAGGTTCTTAGTTTCTTAACTAGTTTATCTAGTATTTGCATGTTGGATTAATGTTCTGGAGTACTGAAATGTTTAGGGTACAAATCAGTCATCTGTTGCTTCTTTGAACTGTCTATATGCTGGTTTTCTTTGTGGTCATAATAATAATTAAATCATTTTCTTTGCCTCTCCTGTTGTTCTAATGGGATGTTTACATTTTTACTTTTTCCCCCGTCACCTCTTGTGATTATCTTATCAAAGCGCACTGGATTTTTAAATAGATGATTACTAAGTCAGCTTGTTAGAAAGATAATTGTGATCCCAGTGAGCATGTTAAACGTCGGTCAACAACAACATACTGAATCAATTGCACTTTCCTCCAATACTGAGTTTAAGCTACCTTAGAGGGCCGTAATTCTTCTTGATATATTAGTCAAAGTTCAATCATTTAACTTTTCATATGGCATTACTATTTAGTGAAAGCAACCTCATATACTAAAGTTGATTTCTCTCCTACTTTGTAGTTCTGCAAGAATATCGTTCTAGCAGGAGTTGGCAGTTTATCCTTGATGGATGATCACATAGTCACGGAAGATGATCTTAATGCAAATTTCCTAATTCCTCCTGATGAGAGTATGTATGGTGGTAGATCACGAGCTGAGGTTTGCTGCGAGTCCTTAAAAGCTTTCAATCCAATGGTCGGAGTTGCTGTCGCGAAGGGTGAGTAATATAGTTTGAACTTTTCATTAATTTGGAGGTTGGGATTCAGAAATATATAAAGTGATCATATTTTACTTGCATTCTTAAATTGTTGTGATCGCTACTACTTCATTGATCTTTTAAAAATATTCTTTGGAGACAGAGTTTCAAGTTTTAGTACTCCCTCTGTTCATATTTGCTTGTCACTTTTGACCAAGACATGTTTACCAAGGCAATCATTTATTTGTGTATGGTATGACCAAAATGCCCTTGATAACTAAACCAATGTACTACGGGCCACAAAATTTTGGTGCAGAAAGAAGGGAATAAATTAATGAGGGCAAAATAGGAAATTGTGCATTGGGAACTGTGAAATGTCAAGTATTTATGAACAGATAAAGTGGTCAAAGGTGTCAAGTAAACGTGAACGGAGGGAGTATTCCACTAATAATGTTACTATAATTGCGAAAATTCTTGCAAGAAAGATCATTTAATATAGGAACAAGCAGTTGTAATAGCATTACACTGCATATTTGTTTCAGGATTTCAACATATTTGGTTCTCTGAGAGAATTTTTGAATCATTCTTAGTTGGCCATAAAGATGATTTAATATTCTTTACGGTATTGATTCAATTTAACTATTTTGTTATTCCCTTCAGGTGATCCATCACTAATTGATGGAGAATTCCTTGACAGGTTTGACGTTATTGTAGTTAGCTGTGCATCTCTTAAAACAAAGGTGCAGATCCTTCTCTGAAAGTAGTTTTTTCACAACCTTTTAGTAACTTTTGGAAATTAAACATCTACAACATGTCTCTTGTTCTGTTTCTTATGCTCTGTTTTTGCATGTATTATGTCTTTTAGTTGTTTATTAATGACAACTGCCGGAAGAGAAGCAAGCATATTGCATTCTACAGTATAGAGTGCAAGGATTCTTGTGGTGAAATATTTGTTGATTTGCAGAATCATAGCTATGTTCAGGTACGTACCACATAAAGAAATGTGTAACCTTCATTCTATCGATCTGTCAGTTAACAGTTGTCTTCCTTGCTTTGTTCACAAGTCAAAACATATATACCTTTCCCCTTCTAAGCATGCCTGCACATATGCCTGCAATTAATCTATGTTATTTCCATAGTATTTGTCACCCCACATAAGATCTGTTGAATTTTTTTCTTATATGCTATGCAATTAATAATACTAGTTGCCAACCTGTGCATTGTAATCTACTTAGACCAGTGGCAGGGCTTGAAGGTAATGTATAGGGGGGTCTACTTTAGCATTTAAGTGGTAAACGTAGGTACTTGCGTAATAAATCTTCTAGAGAAATGGGAGGCATGCCCGGTTTGGTCATGAAGAAGCTTTGTCTAAATATGATAAAATTGAAACATTTTATTTTAAGGAAAAGATATGGAGAGAAGTAGACATATCAAATATACCATGAACTTCATGCAATATTTTTGTTGTGACATTTTGTGGCTTGGGGGAGAGCTAGTCTTGGAAGTTGTCTTACTTCGACTCCATAAATTCGCACGAGAACTTCATGCATTCATGTTCTACTTGGACTTGAACATAGCTTTAAATTCCATTGCGAGCAATTGCATTTAATCTTATTTTATACAAACTCTGCTTCTCATACATGGTGCACCCCAACTTTATCAAGTGACTTCTTGATCCATCACTATGTTGCCATCGATGCTATCTCCTCCTGTCATTTGCTGCTCCTACAGTTTATCTACTCTGTGACACATCTCTCTTATTGCGCGCATCATGGCCTCCTCACTTTGCTGCCGCTACCATATGTCTTCACAATGCCATCATTGACAACAACCACTGGTAGTGTGGTTATCACTATCTCGTCGCGATGGTCTCTCCACGACTCCACCATATCTTCTTCCCTGCTATGTCCTATTGGACATTCATGTTTCTTTTCTTTTTTGTTCTTACACATGGATCTTTCTTTATTCCCTCCAACATGATTACGTGATCAAGTAGGCCGCACACAGTCGTCACTTAGCTAGTATTCTTCTTGGCCATTTTTGATGTTAAACTGCAGTAAAACTATTCCAACTTTGTAGCTTGTGACATTGTATCCATGTCAATGTCGTTTTGCACAGGCTCCATGATATTTTTTTTATCCATACCAATTTATCATTCTTCTCGGAGTCTGTGATTAGTGAAGAGATATAGATTGAGATAGACCAAGCAACACATAGTATGCACCTTGTTTTGCGTTCTTTTTTGCTCTTATGCTCGGAGTATGCCATTGTTTCTCTTTTTCTTTTTTGGAAAAAAATTCATTCTACACCCCTCAAGTATCGCCAGTCTAACTTCACCTCTCAACTCCAAAACTGGTCAGAGCAAACCTTCAACTATCAAAACAGGACAAATTGCACCCCGTATTGCCAATTCACATAGCCTGATGTGGCGCCTGTGTAGGTTGTTTTTGACACATAACCTTGTTTTGGATGATATGGCAACCAACAAAGAAATAACTTTTTTGAAATATGGGACACACATTCCACTCTCGTATTCATACTTTCCCTTCTCTCTCCCTATTGTGGGACCCACAGCGACCGGGACAAATAGGAGGAAGATGAGGGAAGTGAGAGAGTGTATGGCATGTGGCCCGTCCCTGTTTTTGTTCTGTTTGCTGATATTTAAATGTTATGTGAGTATGTGACAGACATGTGGCGGCACATAGGCCAAAACCAGGTACCAAATATACTTCTAGTGGTCTTATTGGTTGCATTCCAAGTCCTCCTGTCTCTTTACTTTCTCAATCCTTAAAATGGATGGTATACAAAAATTGCCACCTTAGGTGCTTAAAACATGGTACAATCTAGATATCAAAATTGGGACCTGGGATTCAACTTTAGACATACCACTTTTGGTTCAATCAACATGACAATTAAATCTCTTACGCTTTGCAGACTACGATCATCATTAAGTGGCACGTTTTTTCTTCCTCTTCAGTTTTTTAAAGCTTATGATGCTGGTTCTGAAAAAGTACCTTCCTGAAATCGTCTGTATATTCTTTCAGAAGAAGCCTGGAGGAGAACCTGAACGGCAGGAGTTGTCATATCTTAGTCTTCAGGTAGGTGACTTCAATTTGATTTTTTTTTAACTTGGTCTTTGTTGAGGTAAAATCATTCATTAGGCATACACTCTCATGTTTTGCATTGCTCAAGTTAGTGGTCCTTTTTTGGCTGCCATAAGTGTGCCTGTGCAGTATTTAAGATGCAACTCATACAAATTACATAATACAGGAACAATTTGAATTATATTTTGTATTTTAATATGAATTAGGTGTTAATATTTCTATGATAAACAATTAGTTTTCCTTAACAGCAGAGAAAAAAGAAGAAGAAAAGCTTGTCCCGATGTACTTTTTATTTCTTGTTTCCTTTTACTTCAGATGTGGCTTAGCAATGCCCATATACCAAGGCCTACAACTCCTTTTTCGTTTTTGAGTACTAGATGTGCTGGAGGTAGCTCTGGTCTTTGTTCTTTCATGTTGCCTCTGTCAAAGTTTTTAAGGCGATAAGGCGAGGCGAGGCGACTCACCTCCTTCACATCTTTTAAGCGTTAAGGCGTAAGGCAAGGCGACGCCTTAGTAACACAATAGGCTAGAATAGTAGCAAATAAGATACATCTTATAGCAATGAACATAGTGGCATAATAGTAGTCTACTAGCACAAAAGTAATCCACAACATAAAACTAGCATAATAGTAGTCTAGTAGCATAGTAGTAGCCCAACTCTCTCATCTCTCAATACCCATCATCGAACTCATCTCTCTCTCTAGTAGCATTGTTTTCTACACCATCTTCGGTACCATTGGGAGCTTCATCACAATCGCTCATATCCGCGTCATCATGTGGATCTTCCTTATCTTCTTCATTGCTCGAATCATTATGTGGATCTTCTTCCTCAACATCTTCAACTTCAACCACCAATCTTGTATTGCTTCCACGCCTTTGGTAGGTCATTGTCTCTCCACTAGGCATATTAGCTTGCCTTGGAAGATTGCGACCTCGAAGGGAGCGTGATGCCCCAACGGCTTCATCAACGTCATACCGTGTGAGGTCACGCACACATCTACGACCACCTTGAATTGGTACAACTGATGAGTCGGCCCATTCATTGTCCCAATCAAAGTCCTCAATAACCAATGGGTCATAGCTTTTACCGCTTTCTCCCTGCTCATTCGAAACCTAGTCTTCATCTTCCGGTTGTATGAAACAAAGACCAAATTATTCAATCTCTTGTGTAGCAACTGACTCCTTTTCTTTGAATGCATCTACAAAAGCACCAATGGGATGCACTAAAGTGTAAGCTACAGACATAGTACACGAAAGTGAGCACAAATAAGCTACAAATGGACTCACAAATTCGAAGGTACTCCAATTACGCTCACAACCGGATGATGAAGCACGAAGACTAACAACACGCTTTGCAAATCTTTGTAGGTCAATGGCTCGGCCATCATATGAACGCCACCAATCAACTAGAATGGCAAATACGCGCACAAAATAGGAGTTAGGAATGAAATCAAATGCTGAAATTAACATGATGAAACTAACAAGACTTACTAGGGCTCCTTGACTCTATGTTTTGGATTGTCAATTTGTTTGAAAAGACATCTCCTCATTGGTCCTCATAATGCATGGCTGCTCATCAATTTTGTTTCGAATGTTCTCATTTTCTATCATTCTTGCAAGCACATCGTTGAAGCAAGTCCTTAGCTCCCCAACATAGGTATCATCTCCACTCTTTTGGATAGCAAAGAATTTCTCGGGGTTCAAATAGAGTGCCACTCCATACAATGGATGATCCATTTGTCTCACTCAACATCGCTCAATAAGTTCCATGATCTTGTTGAGCACATGTTGCTTGTTTTGGGTAGGGAAGCTAAGCTTGATCCTCTCTTTTGCATGGGCCATTAGTGCTGCAACCTCTGACATTGCGGGCTTCTCGTCAGCATCAACGGCCCTAAGCACAATAAGAAGTGGGGCTGAAGCTCTAAGGCAATCTTCAATTGAGTTTTAGAACTCCTTAGAGAGAACAATGTCACACACTCGTGCCCTGGCCTCTGTTCTTGACAATCTAACTGATATCCATGCATCACTCACAAATAGAGCTCTCAAAGCATCTCTATGCTTGTGCAAGCTCTTCAAAGTAAGGAAGGATGTGGCAAACCGAGTGGCTCCGGGTCTCACAAGATCCATCCCACCTGTCTTCTCCCTCATTGCATTAAGAAGTCTCCCATGCCTATAGATGAATGTGGTGACACGCTTGGCTTGTGTAATTGGCCTTTTAAATTCTTTCAACTTGCCAATGTCTTCCAACATAAGGTCCAAGCAATGTGCTGCACAAGAACTCTAAAATAGTGTTGGAATCCTCTCCATCAAAAGCTTGCCCGCTGCCTTATAGTTAGCACCATTATCGGTGATAACTTGAACAACCTTGTCTTTTCCAATGGCCTCAATTCTCTCCTCAAGCAAATCAGTTAGCATGGTTGCATCATGTTGTTCACTTGATGCATCAACAGACTCCAAGAAATAAGTCCCCTTTGGACTATTGACAAGGAAGTTGATCAAGTGGCATCCCCTCCTATCAGTCCATCCATCCGACATTAGTGTGCAACCATATTGCTTCCAAGCTCGCTCGTGGTCCTCTCTCATGGTGCTTGTGTCCTTGACACACTCTCGAAGCAATGGCTCCCTCAACTCATGAGAACTAGGAGGCTTATACCAAGGACCGTACTGCGCAGTGGCCTCGCAAGCAATCTGGAACTGTCTTGAGTTTATGGGATTGAATGGTATGCTACACTCATAGAACCACAAAGCCCATTGCTTGTTCACGTAACCTCTGTCAGTCTTGTTCTTTGTGCTGCCTTCCATGGTGTTTTGAAAAGACCTAGAACGTCTTTCATTTACAAAATCTTCGGGTGTCATTCGAACCATACTAGCAACTGAGTTGGTCTCCTTTGTCTTGCTCTGTACTAGAGCCTTGAATTGATAGGTAGCATTCCTTCTTTTGGCCATTGTCCCTGAACTTGGTTGCACAATGGACTCGCTACATTCCTGACCTTCTCCTCCATCATCATATCTAGGAAAATAGGTTGAGTCCTCTTATTGTTTCTCAGACAATCTCTCATTTCTTTTCTAATTTTCGGGGTTGTATTGGAACACATAACCGTATCGGAAAAGCCACCCACAAGATGCTCTTTCAACCTTTTAATTCCTCCCATCGTGACAGTGTTACAACGGATGCACATGACCCTATCTAGGTTGCCAATTTCCGGCCAATATCCATACTTCCAACCCAGATCCTTGGACTTTGCCCTTCGATTTGGATCAGCCATGGGATCATACTCAGCTGGAGTGCCGGAACCCGAAGCTGCACTGGACATTTTGTTGCTGGCTTGCTGCCAGCTCCTTCACCTCACTGTTGGCTGCAGCTCCCTCTCTTAACTTGCTGGCTGCTCCTTCTCCTCACTGTTGGCTGCAACATTAAGGACACCAAAATAAATCAGAGGTGAGCACTGAGCATAGAGGAGCAGAGAGGAGGCAGAGCAAAGCAGGGGCGGAGGAGCAGAGAGCAAAGCAGGGGCGGTGGAGCAGACGGAAGGGTAGGGAGGGGCGCAGCCGGTGGGGGAGCAAGCGGCAGAGGCATGGAGGGGAGGGGAGTAGGCGGGCGGCAGGTGGCAGTTGGGCACAGCTGGCGGAGGAGCAAGTGGCAGAGGCATGTAGGGGAGGGGAGCAGTCGGCGGGGGAGCAGACGGCAGGGGCAGGCGGAAGAGGAGCAGGCGGAGCGGCCGGCAGCGGCAAGCGGCAGAGGAGCAGGGAAGCGGGCTGCTGGTGCAGGTGGCAGACGAGTAGGGGAGAGAGCAGCTGGGGAGCAGGCGGCGGGCAACAGGGGAGCGGGGCAGCGGACGGCAAACGAGCGAGCGGCCGGGGAGCATACCTGCGGGGACGTGGCGGCGGCACACGGAAGAGGAGGCACGGATCCGGCGGAAGAGGAGGAGCAGATCCAGGCGTTCTCATCCGCCGCCTCCAACCCTTCGCTCTCTCCCGACTTGGTGCTCTCTCTCTCTTCTAACCCTAAAACGGGCCAGCTCGCTTCCTCTCTCTCCCTCCCCTAAGGCGTCGCCTCAGCGACCATTGTGCCCTCCGGCCGCCTTAGGGACGCCTCGTGGACGCCTCAGGCAACCCCGGCAAGGCGACGCGGCGCCTTGTGGCAGCAAAGCGCCTTAACGCTTAAGCGACGCCTTAAAAAGTTTGGCCTCTGTACTTTCCTTAGATTGTTGGTTTCCATACGATACAAATTCAGTGATGGACATTACTAATGCATGCTGATCTTCCCATTCTGCATATATCCCTACATGAAAACAGCTTGTTATGTTATCTTCTTACTTTCTTTATGTGTTTCTCATCACGTAAATATCAGGTCAATTTGTTCTCATAATAATACCAGCCCATGCAAAAGGCAAGGTTGATGGATGATGCTACATTATTTCCCTGTTGTACTGCAATCATGAACTGTTACTGGAAAACCAGCATATGATTTGCTTCCAGGAATTGATATCACAGCCTTTTGGATGCTTCAATTGGCAAATATTACAGTTTCAATTGCAATGACTGTATTTACATTTTGGTTTCGTTTATACAGGAAGCTACCTCTGTACCTTGGAAGAGTCTGCCCAAAAAAACAACTAAATTGTACTTTGCCATGAGAGGTGAGGATATGAGAATTTAACGCAGTGTTGCAAAAAAGCTTGATCTTTTTCCTGGCCAAATAGTGATACTGAAAAGGGCCACGTGCTTACTTTCTTGGCCTTTTTTCCTGGGAAAATATTAGAAAAAATGTGGATATGGTGAGAACGCATAAAATCAAGTATGGAATTTTAAATACATTAAAAAATTAGCAGATGTAGGGGAGAGCATGTTCTATATCTCTCCAAAATTTTAATATCAATTTCAATCATTTGCAACATACAGAAAGGACAAATATTTAGTGGAGCAGATCAAGCTCAATCGTTGTTCCACTAAATATTGTCTTTTTCGTATCTCACAATGTGGATGAGCTTGATCTTGAAATTATGCAGACATAGGAGTAGAATCTCCCATACGTTTGCTAAATGTTTTGAGATTTTTTTAGAGCTTCCACATTTTATTTTCACCAACTTTTTTACAGATTCACATTTTCACTTGATATGCCACCCAGAAGCCTTATGCTGTGCCTAACCAAAAAACTAAAATTTCCTGTCTCAATTTTGCAACTGTAATAAATATATTCTCTTGATATGTCTTTTTGCAGTCTTGGAAAGTCATGAATCATCTGAAGGGCGCAGCCCTGGTGAGGCATCACTTTCTGATCTACCTGCAGTTTTGGCTCGGAGGAAGGAAATGTGCGATAGAATGGTAATAGCACTTGTTGTTTGCCTTAATTTGAGTCATATTCCTTCAGATGTTTTACATGGCACTGTAAACTGCAGTCTTTAAATGAGTCTCAAATTCCTACTGCTCTCCTGGAACGGCTTCTAGCGGCTGGAAAGAAGGAGCATCCTCCTGTATGTGCAATCCTTGGGGGTGTTCTTGGTCAGGTAGGTGCCAATGTTTCATCAACTGAACAGTCTGGTTCTATACTGAACAGTCTGGTTCTATGCTCTCGTCTCTTAGTGTTTTGTTATTTCATTGATCTCATGTTGCATGAAATATGATTTTCATTATTTTCCTTTTCTTCTATTGTTTTGTTCACTTGTGATAGCTGGAAAATAACTAAAGTAATATTTTATAATGTATGGGGAGACAGCCTCTTCTCAAATGTGGAACATGATAGCTCCCAAAAAAAAAGTCATCTGAAGTAATCTATGACATTAAATTATAGGCAAAAGGAGATGAAATGACACTTCAGATACTTGTATAATGACCATTTCACCTGTAAAATTCAAGGTTTTTAAATAGTACTAGTAAAAGGTACGTGCTATGCACGTGGTGGACTGTATATGATTACTTCGTGGCATAAGACTACATTACATTAGATTTTTAGATTGTTACTGTTTAATAGTACAAGATTAAAAGCATCTATGGAAACTTACAAGTTCAATGGATATCATTCTGAACTATTCAATTAAATACTCTGTTTGACGAAGAATAGATGACGACTTTTACATGTGCACAATCTCTTAAGATACAACTCAGCCCTTACTTTTATTTAAATACATTAGACAAAATATAAAACCGTTACATCACAGAATTAAGTAATCAATCACAGAGAATTTGATTACACCCTTTGTAAAACATAATGTCACAAAAGTGTAGTCTCCCTAAAAAATTGTGGTCTTGCATGTACTGCACAGATCAGTTAATTATGCTTTCCATGTTTAGAGGTAAATGAATTCATTTTACTAAACTGTATAATTACGTCACGTTTAGCATGTATGGACAGGAAGTGGCGGCAATTACACTCGCACAGGGTGGTTTTTCTCCTTTTTTCATCTTTTTCTTGCTGTCTTTCTGGCCCTGGTCTGAAACTGGGAGCTGCGGCCTCTGTCGCCAACTAAGCCTCTAATCTCCTAGATACATAGATCGTCTCCTGTGGTTTTCTTTATTTGGTTGTTCCTCCTAGTAGCATGTACCTGAGATGGGTTTCCTCCTCACATCAGATGATTCTGTCGCTCTGGATATGGGTTTCTTCTCCACATTTTCTGCAAGTCCCACCATAATCAAGCTCAAGCTGGGGAGCAAGAGATTGATCCCCAATTTTTTCTTACTCCTCGTCGCTGATGGCCTGATGCAGATCATCCCCTGCTACAGATTGCTTCATCCTTTGGCTCTAAAGCAAGGGAGACCTTCAATTCCACCAGCAACCGTCTCTGTCTCTCCATGGCGTGGTTTCACTGCAGGGGTGGCCAAGCAGCAAGACCTTGTCAGGATGGGTCGGGAGGGGAGGCAGCGAGATGGTGAGGTTGCTTCCCTAATCGACATCCATCTGCACCTGCGCTCAGGAAGGCGGTGTCAAGGTTAAACCACCAAGTGTAATCGGGGATTTGTTTGGAACAGCTACGGCGAAAGTTCTGGAGCCATGTAGTTGCAGCTTTCAGATTGCTGTAGGCATTACTGTAGACGCGAATCCAAGCAAGTTCGACTGTCTGATCGACTATGATGAACGGCTAACATTCCATTTCACTCCTAGGATTCAAAATTTCAAAATTGCCACACTATATAGTAGTATAGATAGTTGAGTTGAGTCACCGGGGTACTCACTTGCTGATTAGTTACGACTAGTCACGATTAGTCATGACTACTTGATGACTAATACTTCTACAAATATTGCAACAATACTACAAAAACTATATGCCAGTGAAAACATTACACACACACAACAAGGCCAAGGAAAATATTAAGACAGCAAATGAATACATGGCTAAGTGCATAATAAACAAGTTCTCAGTGACATGCCCAACACTCCAACATAATAAACTAAGGCATCATGCGAAGTCTGAAAGTAGAAATTAGCAAAGGCAAATAAGGCACCACAATCATCATAAGTCCCGCACACATCCTCAAGCCTCAAATCATTTTTTTTTGGATGATGGATGTCGTCTTTGAACTTCAGCTTCATCCTCTCTATATCTAGCTCCATAGCTTTGAACTTCCTTGTATTCAAGTAGTCATGCATCTCCCACCATGATGTGTGACTTGTGGGCACTCAGAGGTAGGGTGAGAAACTTGTTGACTCAATTCAGAGCAGCAAAGCCTCATTACTAGCTTCTTAATGCAAGCCTAAAGACTCAATGGTTATATTCTTTTTGGAATGGCTACTGGATGCACAGTTTACTTGCTTTTCTTTACTAATTTTATCAGTTGTAGGAGTTGCTTTAGTGCTATGTGTGCAATTGTTTGATCTAAAAATTGCATTGCTTGTCGGTGTATTTGGATAGAGGTATTTCATGTACCTGTTTTCTCCAGCAAGCTAGGGAATTTGGTTGCAGGAGAGTAGATTCTGAAGAGGATTGAAAGGATTAGACGAAAGTCTTGACACCTGGCTTATTGAAGGCCAACATAAAATAGGATTGCAGTTCTAACAAATTTACTCATGTTCTTTGAGTCTTGTGTTTTGTCGTTGTAAATATTTTCTCTGCACTGTAATGGTCCCTATCTTTGATATAATAACAAATAAAAAGAAAAAAAAACTAAGGAATACTTTTCTTGTCCCACACTTCTATATATTTTTCCCCCTAAATTGATTTAGAATTTAATATTTTGTTGGAGTAAAGTGAACGATCGATTGTGTCACTTGGGTCCCTGAATTCAAGAACTGCGTATTTAGGTCCCTTGTTTAAATGAGTCAAGGCAGTTCCAAACCCGACTACCAATTGGTGATATTTGATCTGATTTATTTAGAGTTTTTGTTTTTCTCTAAATAAGATTCGTGTAAAGAAATCCAAAATCATCATTTCTCCATTGATTCCACTTGAAGATTACATGGTCAAGTAGAAGCGTTATGTTATCCCGAAAAATATCAATGAAGTCAGATTTGGACTTACCCTGATTCAGTTAAACTGGACTGGTCCTAACTCAATTATAGAAGTTTGAGAACCTAAATGTGCAAAATTGAGGGGGGCCAAGCGATAGACTTATATCCACGTGCTACACTTTTTTGTTGTTGTTGCTGAAAGTGTCCTTTTCACAACACCAACCCAAAAGGCATTTCACCTATTTACATATTATATAATTCCTCAATGCAAGTTGCAGCCTCTTCCTCTCAGTGTTGAAGAAATCGGCCTTGGCAAAGCAGTCTGCTGTGCCTTGGCCCTGGAAGGTGGCCTAGGCAGTCAAGGGAGAGAGGCAGCAGCGGTCAGAGGTTGAAGAAGACGGCAGAGTGCAGAGGTTAAATAAGGTGGCAACCTGTCTCCGGCCTGTTGTAGCCAGCACCAGTGTGTCGCTGGCGCTTCTTGTGAAGCAGAGGCAGCACGAGAGAAGGAAAACCCTACAACTTGGTTGCTGTCTGGCTCGTTAAGTGACTAACCAAATGGACCGCTGGAAATGGACTGCCAGCCCAGCAGGCACTCCAAAGAAACACAGATGTAAGTGTCTAACCCTAATCAGTGTCCACCGAGACTGAGCTGTAGCTTCCCACGCTGCCGTGACACCAATGTGACCTCAAGCTCCACCGCCTCTGTGACCTCGCCCTGCAGCCCCTCCCCTGCTGCAGTGCAATTCCTATGTGGTCGTGGCGCTAGGCAGCAGGTGCCCACTTACCATCTTCTTGAACATTGCTTCATCTTGCACTTCATTGTAGCAGTTGCCATGACTTGCTAACAGCAGTGCTTGTTTGTGTTAACTATACTCTGAATTGGATCAGTATTCACTGGCTACCTCTTGGTAGATCCTGAAATTGCATTAACACCCACTTGGTGGAAGCAAGTTTAAAAATTTCCACATGTATTGTTGAAAAAATCAATCTTACAAAAATACCTTATAGACTAGCGTAAGAAAGATGAGAATATTTAATAGTTATGCAATATTTTCTGAATTATCGAGAAATATCGTGAGGGCAAAACAACACTGGATTTTATTAATGTTTAGCTGCAAAAATTGCAATACTGGAATTTTTTTTCCACTCCAAGCCTTCTTGTATTTGGATACCTTGTGCTCGAATACTGCTCACAGCTTTCTACTCTGTTTTTTTGGATCTAACAGGAGGTCATTAAGTCAATATCTTGTAAGGGCGATCCGATCAAGAATTTCTTCTATTTTGATGCGGCTGAAGGTAAAGGGGTCATGGAGGATATCTCCCCACCTCCTGCAGACTAAATCACTCACTGCCTAACTCCCATTCTACCTGGCTCACTGATCCTTGTACCCGTTCAGTAGTTTCGAACATGTGACAGTTCTAGATTAGTGGCTGAGGTAGCGAACAATAGTTAGCATTTAAGCATTAGGATCGAGCTATGGAACCTCAGTATTGTATCGAACAGAAAATTGACAGTATCCACCAAACAATTTCAAAGCTGAAGTCAGGAAGATTGCCATGCTTACTAAGTGATGAAGTTCTTTATTTTCTCTTTACCTGCTGATCAAATTTGGTGGCTGTGATTGGTGAAAAGAAAAATGAAAGGTTATTAGCAGTGGAAGCCAAGGCAACACTGTTAATCGCCTAACAGATATATGATGTCTGTGTACTGATCTGACATGTCTTCACTGGAATCAGATCTTCTGTAAAAAAATGTCATCAAAAATTGAGGCAAGAAATAAGCTCAAAACATCTTGAAGCTGGCAGTGGCATGTTTCTTTACCTAACCTGATGAATTAGATTTGGACAGGACTTGGCTTAGCACACCTGGTTCTGAAACTGCCATCCGAGCCACTTGTCTGAAAGCACTAGAGAACAAAGTCCAGTTCACGTCAGGCTTTCTTCAAGTGTAAACGTGTGACGACTTTCACTTCATTTTGTCGGTCTGGAGTCTATTTGCTCTGGATCCAGTCCATAGATACTTAGTTGTTGAGAAAAAAAATACAAGATAGAAAATGAGAGGAATATCTATCCAGTCATATTCAAGAGCAGGATGGTTTCTGAACTGGACAGTACTTACCACCTGCACTGTGATCCTGTGAGTTGGACATGAAGAAAGCTGCTTGCCATCACCGAGGTGTCTCACTAATGGCCATGTTAATTAATTAATTTTTTATTTTTTGTTCTCTTTGATAAAAAGAGAACACACCAAGATGGTCTTAGGCTCTGTTTGGTTCGAACTTTGGAAGCTCAAGGAACAAAATGCACTTATTTATCAGAAATCTACCCTACAAATCTGAAACATACACTTTTTACATGGCACCTATGTGATTCTTGCCTTTCATTGCCTGTGCAAAGATCACAACGAGGTTGTAGGATCAGTGGCGTTAAATTTATTCTCCTAGGACATTCATCCACGCTGTCACAAAAGAACCTCACCTAATAAAATTAAATCTTGCCAACCAAATAAAAAGCTTGTTCTGAGGGGGACCATACGAGCATCCTTCTAAAACAAAAGGTTCCCAATGACGAGCCATATACAACAATACATATCTAGAATACAATAACCCCTCACCAAGCAACCGCCTCAATTAGCCCCTAATCATCCTAAGCTTTGGTGCCACATTCTCTCCCTTTCCCTCCTTTGAGCCCCATGATTTATCCATTAAGTAGATCCCAAGCATTGTGCGATAATGCTAGGTAGGATCAGATAGATATGCATGCATCTATTCTAATTCTAAAGGGAATGCACATCTATTTGATCAATGATTTAATCAAGAAAAAAGAGGCAGGGCTAGGTTTTGTTAAATGCATGACCTACTCCACCAAGATGTGCAACCAAGTTATAAGTTTTGGTGCTTTCTGGAGGGCATGGTATGATTGCACTACTGCAGATTGACCCTCCGTTGAACCCCCTCCACTGACGGACACACACCGGACCGTCGTTGGAGGGGCTCCCCGCTGACGGATGCCTATCAGCCCGTCAGCGGAGAAGATAGCCAGGCTGGACAAGAGAACCTCCACTGATGGGCCGATAATGAGCCCGTCAGTGGAGACACACGAAGTGTGCTATAGATGACGTCTTATTTTCACTGACGGTCGGTACTTAAGCGCCCGTTAGCGGAGATGATGTCTCCACTGACGGGCAGCTAAGGAGACCGTCAGTGGAGATGAACCAAGGATGCCATAGATACGTTTCCATTCACTGACGGGCTGTCCTTATGTGCCCGTCAGCGGAGATTGTGTCTCCACTGACGGGCGCCGTGCCTGTCCGTCAATGATGTTAGTTCCAGGGCTGTGCTGGTGTCTGCACAGAACCACTGACGGGTGCCCGTCAGTGGTAATCTGGCTATATAAAACCAGCAGCGGCGCTCGCTACTGGCCAGTTCTCACGTGCCTACTGGCCAGCAGCGAGCGCCGCCGCCACCATATGCTGCTGCCGCCGCCGCCGCCCAGAAACTCTCCTCCTCTCCCTCCACCCACAAACACTCTCCTCTCCCCAACCCTCCTCCTCTCCCTCCTTTCTAGCTTCCTCCCCAAACTCAAGAAGATTTCTAAATCTAGATCTCTTTTCCTTCCCAAACCCTCCTCTTTCTTCACCTATTTCTAGCTCTCTCTCTCTCCAACCCAACAAGATCTCTCATCTCTCCCTCCTCCTCTCACTCTCTCCGTAGATCTCTCTTTCCTCCCCGGAGTTCTATTCCCTCACCGAAAAGATCGCTAGCGCTCGGTAATAATGCTCTCTTTGGATGAATGAGATACAAAAGTGTTCTTTTCATCTTGTATATGTATTTGATGTGATTGTCGGCCATCGAGCCGAGACGATAGTTGCTATGCGATTTCCAGTCATAGAGCCGAGGCATAGTGTTTTGTTCTTTTTCGTCGAACTAATTAGTTTCGTGTTGTAGGGATCGATCGATGGATCGCAGTTGGATGTATGACAACTAGGCGACAGAGAGTTGGGCTATGGCTTTGAATGAGTTTCTTGATGTTGCCGAGCGAGATATGAGGAGACAAGGTGGCACGAAGATTTGTTGTCCGTGTCGTGATTGCAAAAATTTAGTAATGTTTGATACGAGAGGGAGGGTGACGGTACACCTGGCACTTAAGGGTTTTATGTCAGGTTATACACATTGGATATGTCACGGTGAGGAGGAGAAGGAAGATCAAGTGTTACAGCAAGATGCCGAACACGGAGAGGATGAAGAAGACGAGGGGAGTTTCCAATCTGACGCCGAAGAAGGAACGAGGAACAATTTGGCCGATATGGTGCAGGACGTTCACATGGTGGAGCAGGTGGTGATAGATCCTGAGGATGAAAGAGAGGCCGCTAAGTTCACGAGACTAGTTGAAGACTCGCAAACCCCGTTGTATACCGGTTTCGATCCAGAGCACACGCGTCTGTCGGTCACGCTGGAACTTCTAAGGATCAAGGCAGCCCATAATTGTCCAAACGAAGGCTTCGATGAGACATTGGCTTATCTTGTAAAAGTTTTTCCGAAAAATAATTTGTTGCCTACAAGCACTGATGAAGCCAAGAAGGTTGTCTGCCCTCTTGGATTGGACGTGCAGAGGTTCCATGCGTGTTCGAATGACTGCTTAATTTACCGCAAGGAGCACGAGAAGCTGTACAAGTGTCCTACATGCAACACATCCAGATTCAAGCGGGGTAGAAACCAAGCCGATGATGAGGACCCAGTGACGAGTGGCGCTTCGGCAAAGGTTGTATGGTATCTTCCAGTCCTTCCCATTTGCTAACAAGAAGGAGGCAAAGCTGATACGTTGGCACGCCGATGGACGAAAAACTGATGATGGCGTGATGAGATACCCTGCCAATGCTTCACAGTGGCAGGCAATCGACGCCCAATACGATGATTTCGGAAAAGATCCGAGAAATATCAGGTTCGGTATGAGTATGGACGGAATCAATCCGTTCGGCAACATGAGCAGCAGACATAGCACCTGGCCTGTGGTACATCTAATGATCCATATCGTCCGGAGATACTGGACCTAGGTCCCGTGTTCCTACACAACATGTACCCCTTGGAAAGGTACAATGGGGTTGTGAAGCGCTACGTTCGTAACAGGTCACAACCGGAAGGTAGCATCATCTAAGGCTATGTTGCCGAAGAGTGTGTCAAATTCTGTACGGATTACTTGGCTGATCAAAAGTCTATCCTCTGTTTCACAGGGAAGCCACTAGATGCACACTCACGGTGCAAATTCCTGGCATGAAGGTCAAGGTTGCGCATGGCCAGGTTTTCCCAATGCCGGAGGGTGCACTGTGTTCCTATGCGGGAGCACCATGCGAAGGTGCAGATGGACCTCGTCCTCAATGACTACAGTGATGTGTTAGTCCCTGTCCCCCCTGAAGCGAAACTGACCAAGTTAGGGCAGTACAAGAACTACTTCATCTAGTGGCTGAAGAGCCAAATTATTTTATGTGCGGCGGCCTCTCCTCACATGGCCCCCTCTCCTCGCATGACCCCCTCTCCTCGCATGGGCCCCTCGTCTAGCAACCCCTCTCCATCAGTCGGACGATCTCCGTGGGCCTCAGCCAAACAACTCCGTCGTTTAAAGACCTGGAAGACCATTTTGTCGGGGACCAGTACATGGAGCCGGTTTTGCAGTCCCCGGAGGCGCCGGAGGAACCCAACAACGATCCACCGGAAAGGCGCTATGAGGCTCAAGGTGACCCGCTAGATCAACCCAGAGGGAAGATTATCTCTCCCACCACACTAGCCGGAACACTAGAAGCAGCAATGGCGGCAGGCAAGAGTCCTGAGCCGCTACACAGGAGGAAGAAAAGCAAAAAGAGACGGGCCGGCACTGGTGAGAAGGAAAGAAAGGAGCAAAAGCAGATGAAGAAATCCTTATCCTTCTCAACATCATCATCCAAATTATCTACATGGAGCATGGGTCTCTGGCAAGAGGTTTTCTATCCAGGTCAAGACTTGCTCCCGCAGGATGAGTTGGACAATCTTTCAGAGGACATGAAGGCGCTGCATGAAGATTACCTAAAGATGTCCAGAGATCCGCAAACATTTTGCCAATATTGGAAGGTCAGGTGCCAAGAGATTACAATTTCTTTATGGAGAACGACCAGGACACCTTCGATATCAATTTTGAAGACCTCTTCAACATGTACAACCTCTATAGGCTCGACACCACGATGGTCAGGCTATGGGCTCTCTACCAAGCCCAAGAGTGCAGACGTCTACGCGACTCCAATATTGGAATAATCGATCCGATATGCATGAACGAAGGCTATGCTGCGACCCCGGACGGTCGAGTCTTTCTGAAAGAATACCTTACGCATGCATTCATCGTTCATAAGGACAAGGACTACCTACTAGCCCCCTACGTACAACCCTCCATAAGTCCTTCAACTTAGCACCGTGGAATTTTTTTTGTTTTTTACGCATGTATCTCCACTTGCTTACGTCCATTTGTTCACATTTACGCAGCGACCACTTGGTCCTCATTGTGATAATTCCATGCTGGGCCAAGGCATTTTACCTTGACTCCGACGAGACCAAGAGATCGGACTTCAGCAATATCACTAATATTTTGGATATAGCTTTTTTCAAAGCCAAGTTCACGGAACATAGTAAAATACCTTCAAAAGCGATAAAAATGGTACACCATTACAAACTCCCTTCCAAAATTCAGCCAAAAATAGCGTGACATGTGGGTACTACACCTGTGCCCATATGGACTGCTGGATCCGGTCAAAGAACAAACATTGGAAAGATATGAAAGAACTGAAGGCTTGGTGTGAGCTGGGAAGTCACTTGTACGACTGGCGTCAGGACTTTGCCCGCATCCAAAGAATCTTCGCCAAAGTCATCAACCTTGAAGTCATCAATCCAATGGGTGAATTCTACGCCGGCCCCCAATTTCCGAAGTCAAACTTAAGCGGGCATCGATAGATTCGTTGTTTCTGAAATTGACGAACAGTTGCCACTATGTTCTTTCTACACTTAACAACTTTATTATGTCGCTCGTCAAACATACTTGTGTTCTTTCATACCTGTGATTAATGGTTATGTGAAGTGTTATGACATTATGAATGTGTTATGTCAACTTTTATGTGATTACGTACAAATGTGTTATGTGATTATGAGCTTTGACTATGTGCTGAAAATATTTGTGAAATTTATGAATATTTATGAAATTTGTGAATATATTTGTGAAGTTGGTGCTGAATAAAACTGCACAGTAGCCACACTACTGACGGGCCTTTATAAGATGCCCGTCAGTGAAGTGGCCACATCACTGACGGGCACCCAACAGGAGCCCGTCAGTGGTGATACTTCGCCGGCCAACCCTGGAGGGGTTTCCGCTGACGGGCAGGTTGGGCCCGTCAGTAGTTATGCATACTACTGACGGGCGGCACGTCCGTCAGTGGAGGGCACCCCTCCACTGACATTCCCAGGCTGACGGGCCCCCGAGCCGTCAGTAGAGGCCCATACTGCAGTAGTGTTGGTTGTACTAGCACCACAAGTCAGTAGAGGCCCATACTGCAGTAGTGTTTGCATGCCACCAGCGGAGCAATGATAGGTGATGGATGGATATCCGCATGGGATGGAAACAAGCTAGATCCAGCCCATGCTGTGACTAGCGTACCAAAGGTAATGTGACAGGACTGCTCCATATAGTTTGGCGCTGCAAAAGGGGAGGAATATAAGCTTGGGGAAAAAGGTTTGTGCTAGCTCATGATAAGGTGCATGCATGTATTTTTTCATATAAAATAGGGTATGAGAAGGGGTGATTGATCAACAAAGCACGTGATCTCCAGGATCAAGGATGGTGTGCTACCATGGCCCATCACCGCCATAAGAGAAAGTTTTGGAAAATTGTACCAAAACCAGAGCTAGGAATTAGAGATGAATTATGGGGCTACATATGTACAGTGTAATCCATTACATTATTTAGAAGATGTTATGAGCTTCCACGTCTGTTCTGAGAGGCTAGAAATATATCACATTAAACGGAGAAAGGATCAATACCACTTATTTTTTTAATAAATACACATATATTCATCGTATATATTCACCTTTTTGTCCATCCGGACTTTAAATGTTATAGATTATAAGTTGCACTCTATTTATCCACAAATGTAAGTTGTTTTAACTTCTCATGGTCTTACTGCAAGATTTTGACCGTGATTTAAATCATAATATGTAATGAAAAGAATAAAAAGCATATTATGAATGTTCTTCAGGAGTATTATGGAAAAAATTTACAAGACAAATATAATGATACTATTTTTTATATAGTTGGTCTATATAATTTTATATATGTGAGTGGTAAATTTAGTTTCAGGAGGTTGATTCCATGAATGCCACCGTGTCATACATTTAAAGTTAGAGACGGAGGGAGTACATAGGGACTGCTACAGTTCTATTAGAGATATGTATGTATTTTGAATCATAAGCATTGGAGTTGCATATTTCTCATGAAAATTCGAATGATATTATTTATTTTTATATATTATGAGTCAAAATTAAAGGCCCTTGTTAGGATGTCATCTATTTACAAATAAAAATAGTATGGCTTCATTTTTAAATATAGATATATGTATTGTATTGTATCTCGCTGTACAATTACACCGAGACTATGATGACAGAAGATAAAGGTTTAGAGGGTTCGAAACAAAGTCAGTGCTCCACAGCGTTGTTTCTTAAACAAATTTTCTTTTCAAACCATTATAAACGGTTCACCCCTATAGAACCTTGTATATTGGACTATTTTGCGACTTCCAGTGATCAGGTTTTTGAACTTTTTGTTAGTCCTAAATTTCGGCTTCATGTGAGTAATCGACATTCGTGTACGTGTTTCAATGTGACAGGTACATATAATTGAGCTCTCTCTATCTCTGTGCTTCAGTTACTACTGCAGTGACCTATGGTGTTTTTCGCTCTATGCGTCAGGGGAGCACTGTCAGGGGTAGCATCCGAAACGTCCGGCTTGGAAATTTAACAGACTAGTGTTCTGAACTTCTGACATTTGTGGGTTTGGATTCTATGCCATTACAATAGCGTAGTGCTGTCATACTGTCATCTAATTCATGAGCAAATCACTGTACTAATTCATGTTGGCATCTAGCCGACGCATCGCCTCTGCTGTTACTAGGCATTTGCATCTTATTATGCTATAGTAATGCACACCGTCCAACCACATTTAATAATGGAAGGATCTTATTTTTTAACCCTATATCAGAATAATGTATATAAAAAAAAGTATCTCTCAGTCTTTGTATTGTTTATACACATACAGCTCAAGATTTATTACAGTTGTTCAATAAATTCCAGCCGAACACTGGGATTACAAATGAAAAGTATATTGAAGCTGAAAACATAAAGCAATGACATAATCTCCTCAGACCGCACATAGCCAATGACTAAAGCCACACTCACGCATGATGAAGAGCTCTCTTAAAATAGTCTTGAGTGATCGGTATGCTAAAAGAACCAAACTCTTGGCCTTCCAGACCGTGCAGCACCGACCATGCCGTAGCCGATGCGTACACCTATTAATAACCTACAATAGATCCCAGAATTTTTTCTTATAAAATGTAACATTATTTCTGCATAACCAAATAGAACAATATAAACCGGCTATCCCCACTAGAATTATGGCGTGCAGGTCTATCTAACCCACGAAGTCAGGGACCAAACAGCCTAGCTAAACTAGTAGATGGCGTAACCCTGAACCTACTTGTGTAACTTGCCATGCGAAGCGTGCAACTGATCAATCAAAAAATAAATATTGATTTGTTTCTATCAATTGGTACAGAATTTGGACTGCACATCCAGTTCCCTCTAAAAATTGTCTTGTGGAGAATTACTCCTTTATAGAGATATCATAGGAATATCTTATCTTAAGAGAAATTTTTAGCCTTTGGATTTTTCTATTTGTAGTTACTACACCCTGTGCACACTACGAGAGTAAAAAGACTTGACGGAGAAATATCCACTTTGTCAAAGGTTCCATTTGAGACCATCCTTATCGTGAGCTAGCTGTACTTGAGCAATCTTGCAGTGCTCTCGTAAAGATCAAGAAAATTTTACCAGACAATGCCTCGCCAAAATAAAATATTTAGCAGGTCTGTGCTCATGACTTGTGACACGGCATCAATTTTCTTGCAAGCAATATTAAATAGTTGGAGGTACTAAGTGGAAAGAGCGGAATTACGTAGCCAAGTGTCCACCCAACCCATCCAAAAGCTGGAACAATCCACAACAAAATAATCCATAATGGAATAAGGTAGCTTCATTTTCATCAGACTAGCCCAAAAATGAGATCCCTTGATTTTCCTTCAATTTGTGCCCATGTCTTATCTTTGAGGTATTTTTGATGGAGCAATTTTTCCAAAAGCCCTCTAAGCAGCTTGAAAAGCCACTTGTTGAGTAAACTAATGTCTTTTACATCAATATCTTGGATGCCTAAGCCTCCTTGATCTTGGGATCCACACAAAATACACCACGTAATAAATTTATATTTCTCTTATGTTCATCACTTGGTCAGTAAAATTTGAACCTAAAGTAATTGAGCCTTTTAAGTAGCCCACATGATATCTAAAGAAAGATAACATAAACCTGAACAGACTACTAAGCACTAAATTAATTAGCACTGGCCGTCTCCCACCTGGTATCCTAATGTTATGTCCAATCATGACATAACCTAACAACTACTAATATAATGCAAAAATACCCACACACCACAATGATATTGGATGGCTAATATTAATACATAAACCCAGGGAATGCATGCACGAGACGAGTACCTTTGCTATTGCCACTGTTGAGGATCCTATGGAACCTACGAGTAGTAGGGTCCCAACTTCTATGTAAGGGCAAAGTTCTATCAAGTTATTTTAGTTAGGTATTTATCCATTTGACTTACCTTTGGCTATAAATAGGAAGCACTCAGGCTTGTACTGCATTTGAGAATTGATCAATCAACATAAGAGAAAGAGAAGTCTCCTCTACATAATGTGTCCACTTTACTTTATTGTACTTATATATTCATCTACTACGTCATCTTCTTTCTTCGTTGACTACTTCCTCGACTATGCGTACACCTTGCAACCCTTGGACCGGATTAACGGACACAGGTTGTGTGACACGTTATCAGCATAATGCTCCACCATGAGCCTTTTCAAAGGCTCTCTTTACACAATTGAGAAGGTAGAAAATAGAGAATTCCTAGTAGATTGATTTCATTTTTGATACGGAGGGCTCCCGATCTTCACGATTTGGACAAAGGTAACTAGAAGGGCCTAGATGAAATCCCAAACCAACAACAAAACCCCAACGGGTTAGTCTTTAAAACTAGGACTCAAATCAACTCCTCCTCTCAATGAATGCCTCGATTACCATCCGGGGGCACGCGCCGGTCCTTACAATCCAAGGAAGATTACAAGGTCTAAGATGGAACCCTAATCTAGAGGGATGAAACCCTAGATTAGGAGCAAAGCTCACTATTAGTCTTAACAACAAGTCTAACCTCAATTAGGGTTTGGGTACGGGTATTTATAGCCCTAACCCCGTAACCCTTGGGGGCTAAGCCAAAACCTTACATGGGCCTCGGCCCATTACTGTGCATAGACAGTGCACCCGGACATTCCGAGGTACCTTGTCCGGAATGTCTGGTCGTAGGGCTGGACATTCCGGGGTAAGTTTTCTGGAATGTCCGGACGTCTTGATCAGTGGACGTCCGGAGGGTCGGAGTTGGCACTCCGGGCAGGGGTCATCCGGAGCCTCCGGGACTGGGTTCCGGAGTGTCCGGAGGAGGAGCTGGAGGAAGATGTTCTCGGCCACCCATCCGGAGTATCCGAGCTTGGGGCCGGAATGTCCGTATACCCTCCTGAGAGGAGCACATTCCTGGAGGAGGACGTCCGGAGACTCCGGGTTGGCCCGGAATGTCCAGGTGTGTTGTGGGATCTCGGTGTTTCCGGGATTGGTCCATCCAGAGTGTCCGGGCTCTCTTGTCCGGAATGTCCGGACATGTCTTCCAGGCAGCAGCTCGGGTCCTTCCTCCCCTCGGCTTCGCTCCACTTGGTTGATCCTTCATACCTGAGCAAGCATAGGGTCGAAGCATTAGGTAGCACACCATTCAAGCTCAAGTCAATTGGAGATGTATCAAGGAATAGATTCACCTCATGTTGTAAAGCCTTAGCTCGAGCTCTTGTCATTGGGACACTAGGTTTTGGAGGTGGACTTGAGTGACTTGAGTGAGTTGCAAAGTCTTCACCCTTGGTGCAGCCCTTGGTGCAGGTGATGTCCACATCAGTTTTACTATGTAGATTTCATTTGATATCTTGGTTTATTTTTGTTTCCTAAAGTGAAATCTCCAAGTGAAATGTTGCCGATCGAAATCGCCGGCCAGTGCCAATCGTTTTGCCGTGTGAAACAGAGACTAGACAATCACGTCAGGGGAACAACGCAAACTTGCCCGCACCACACATGCACCAGCACCAGCACGCTATTGCCACCTTCGCACGGGGTGGCCACGCACAAGACGGCGCCGAATGGTCAAACCGGCTGCCGCATCCCCGTGCCGCCACACCACGTCATGCCTCCACATAAAAGGGCCGGCAGGCCACTACACGAGCCCTCGCGCTTTGTCATGAACCGCACCACATGCGCACGCCACCGGCCACGAGCCCCACACTATCATCGTGTCATGTGGCTCGAATACCGGGCGTCCGCTCGCCACATCATGAAACCTGCATGAGCCACCGTGTGGCCACCTACATGTTGTGTGACGTGCACCTTCGTTGCCGCTCCCTCCCGCGTTCCACCGGCCTTATGTTGCTACTTCCCCACTTCATTATTTCATTAAATGTAATATTTTAGAACATGTGTGGTGCCAAATGGAGAAAATGTGTCTCGCGTACATTGGTACCACTAATACCAGACTAAAAGAGACGAAGTACTCCCAGTCGATTAATGAGGGTGTCGATGGTATCGCAAAAATCGCTTCTAGTAGTTCTTGTATAATAGGTTCCAATAGGTCTATAATTATACTCCCCACAGGGCACACCATTGGTAATTGAAGAAGCTCTATTGTACCCTGAATCGACTAGAACGCGCCTAAGATTCAAAGATATTCGGGCAAATGGTTACCATGTAGAGATTGACAATGAGCATGGTAAAGAATTACTATTCATCACAAAGCATGATGAAATGAAAACAATAGGTATTGGAAAAACTTTTTTCATTTGATGCTGGGTTGTACCAAACTAGAATTCTAGCACCCCAGTGTACACTACCTTAAAGACTGTGTCTAGAATCTCTGACTTGCTATATCTTTGGCATGATAGACAAGAAATATAATTAACAACATGCATGGTTCATAATATTAATTAATAACACACATGGTTCATAATATTAATGTAAAGAATTTCCCGAATCAATAAGATTTTGTGTGTCCCGCATGTGCCACCAGAAAATTAATTATTAGACCATCCACTTTAAAAGTGAAATACGAAAACTCCACATTTCTATCAGGGCTATTTAGGTACTTCGTGGTGCTTATCGGTGTGTCCTCGAAATGGTCGCACGTTTGTTTGTTATCCATGAGAAATCATGTTTTTGCAAAGTTGATCTCGCAGATCATTCAAATTAAAAATAAATTCCTAGATCATCATGTGAAGTCTATCAAAATGGACAATGCTGGAGAATTCATTTCAAAAGCATTTGATGACTACTGTATGGCAGTGGGAATAAAATTTGAGCACTTAGTATCACATTCCACACCCAGAATAGTTTTGCAGAGGCAGTAATTAAAAGAATTAAATTTATTGCCTGACTGCTCTTGCAGAGTGGTAATTTACCACTACATGTGGGGGTCACTATGGAGTACCCGATTTTAAGGACCAGATAAAACCTTGCGTTTATTGTACTAGTCCCATGATCAGTAGCCAGTACACACAAGTTGCCTTGAATACCATAATCATACAATGATACAGAGTATGATACATAGACTGACAAGGTCTTTAGGTTGCACACGTGGCCTATTGGCCAAATTCAAAGAGTTCCGCAGTGGAAAATAAATACACGTGGTAGACACTCATCAGTATACCATACCCGATAGGCAACCGACTGGGTAAGCCCTATCCTTCGTAGTACTAGCCTAGGTTGCATATTGTGCAAAAAGTAAGTTCTTGTCGATAATACGATAATAGACTGAAAGCATTTTGACAAACCTCGTTCGATGATAAACTTAGTGAGACGGTAGAATCCAGTTACTACCTCCCACAGCTCCACACCGAGCTATAATATCAAGACCTTACACCACCGCGGTGTGGCTTAAACCAAGTTGCGTCCATGACCGAGGACGCAGCTATTCGAATAGATTTTTAACACTCTGCAGAGGTAGTACGGCTTTACCCACACGATGTGATCCTCCCCTGT
Source organism: Stipa capillata (assembly GCA_019208055.1). Lineage (NCBI taxonomy): Eukaryota > Viridiplantae > Streptophyta > Magnoliopsida > Poales > Poaceae > Stipa > Stipa capillata. Next base: position 90,644 of record JAGXJF010004884.1, read on the forward strand.
TGCCAGGATCTAGTGAGTACACTTCACGAGGTGTACCGGCAGGGATCACACAACGAGACTTTTCCTCCATCTAGCCCTAATGACGAACCCACAAAATGAGCCATTCTCTCACTGCTTGTTGAACCACGGCACAATGCAGACCAACCTTTGTGTCAAACAACTTCCTATGCTAAACCACGAGAAGGCTCCCTGGAGTCTACCCACTCATTGCATTTTTCACTTATCGCCTACGGATTCATATGCTAGTACTAAATAGAATACTTGGCCAAGTCCTTCCCATAAAGGACATGTGGATGTACGATATAAACTTGGCCGAGCGACACTTAGATTTGGTCCTTAATTGATTCGAGGTAGACTCCGGTTAATCCCAAGTCACACTGGACTGGATTACTAATAATGCCACATAAGGCATCTCACGTCGACAACCTTCCTCCCTGACACCACCTTATATTTCTCACCCGGATCCAAATCAACTCCGGTTTGATTTAGGGTTTTAACGGAAAACCTTTTCACAAAAAATTTTCTCGGGACGATGGACACCTCCCCAAGGGTCCATCCTACACAAGAATAAGTATCTCGTAGTATGTATACATATCCAAAATTGGTTTTCATCATGGTGGCACTAGTATAAACTACTATACCCTAAGTTCCTGACGGTATTACAACACCGCTAGAGGGATTAATCCTAACGCGACAAGGAATGGGGTATTGAAAACATGCAATAATAGGTCGTATATATTCTAATACAACATAGGGGTAGTATCAACATAGCATGCATATTTTGCAATCAACAAAATTAAGTCCAAAAATATAGGGTTCAACATCATCAAGCCGGGATGCTTACCTGGCGAGTTGGGGTACGGGTATTCTTCCTAGAATTGGTTATGCGGAAATCTGGGTTCCTCCTTGAGAGAATCCGGGGCATCGGTGACTACATGTTAAAAAGAACAGCAAATAAACGACGAGGTCAGAAACTCCAAATAAGAACCAAATGGTGTACATGATATGCCCGTGACCTGATTTTTAACTTAGGAACATCTTCGAATCACTAGGGTTTTAGGTTAAGTTGACTTAAGAAGTATGGTTTCTTTAAGCATATTTTCAAGCTAGTGTCCCCTTTACAATATTCCTAAGTCCTTTAGCAAAATTAAAGAAACCCTACTTCTTAAATAATTACAAAGTCTTCTCTACTTATATGCAAACATGTTTGAATTTCAAAAAAATATATGTTTGAAAGAAAATTTGGGAATGATTATGAAGGGGTTTAGAGGCATTAAAATGTCTATACAGTGTCCGTATACTACCCCAAAACCTCTATAATTAATTTGAAGATTTGATTTTTAAAAAGAAAAGGTAATTTCTTAAGTGCATATTGCTTCGTCCCTGTTAGTATTCAAATAAAATTAAATTCTGGAATGTGTTTGAAGAGAAAGTTAGAAAATAATTTCATAATCCTCAAACCGGAAAAATTATGTTGAAAAACGGTCGGGAGGTGCCCAAACTGGTTGAACCAGAGCATAGGGGCGGTTTTTGTTTGAACTAGGCTGGTTCTCGGTAGGACCAGATGACGTCGGAGGCGCAAATTGAAAAGGCGCCTCCACTAATCTGACTTCGGGCCCGGCGGGAGCCCCGGGACCCGCTAGTCAGTGACCCAAGTACTTACCAGTTCGTATTTGAAGATTTGATTTTTTAAAAGAAAATGTAATTTCTTAAGTGCATATTGCTTCGCCCCTGTTCGTATTCAAATAAAATTGAAATTTTGGAATGTGTTTGAAGAGAAAGTTAGAAAATAATTTCAGAATCCTCGAACCAGAAAAATTATGTTGAAAAACGGTCGGGAGGTTTCCGAACCGGTTGAACCAGAGCATAGGGGCAGTTTTTGTTTGAACCGGGCTGGTTCTCGGTAGGACCAGATGATGTCGAAGGCGCAGATTGAAAAGGTGCCTCCACTAATCTGACTTCAGGCCTAACAGGAGCCCCAGGACCCGCTAGTCAGTGACCCAAGCACTTACCGGTTCAGGATTTAAAAGAGAAAGTCTTGGGCCCACTTGGCAGCCGCACGGGGAGTGCGTCGTCACTCGGGATCGGGCCGGCAAGAGCTCTGGTGAGCAATCTGGCGGGAATTTGGGCATTTTTGACTGGTAGCTCCCCTAGGAAATTAAAGAGGGCTTTCGATGGAGGAGGAGACGAGGAAAAGAGTGCTGGAGTTGAATTAGGTTGGGACTGCTCGTCTCGATCAAATTTATGAGGAGGAGAGGCAGCGGAGAAAACTTGCTAAGGAGGACAGGGAAGGGCTCGAGTTGGAATTAGCTATGGTGGTGGCTTGGAGGGGGAATGGTAGGCTGCATAGGGAGCTCGGGAGGCTAGTATTGCTCGGATTTGTGACAACCAGTGGTGGTGGAGCTTGGCTCGGGGTGGAGGAAGAAGAAGGTGCCTTGGGCTTGAAATTGGAGGTGGCAGACGCTATGGGAGAAAGGGAGGGGAGGCTTGGAGGAGAGATGGAGCTCGGGTAGCTCCTTTCATAGCCATGAGCATGGGAGGGGCTTGAGGTGGCTGCCGGAGCGGATAGGGACGGCAAGGGGAGGCCTCGGATGGCTTGGGAGTGGTAGCAGTCCATGGCAAGGTTGAGGAGGGGGTCCTGGACAAGGTTGGGGCAGTGGCACTGCTACTAATCACCATTGTGCATGGAGTGGCACGCTCGGTGTGCACTGTGTGTGTGCTAGATGCGGCCAGAGTATGCTCTGGCATGCCCACATTGGCATGAGTGTTGTCTCGGTGTCCTCGGCCACGTTCTGAGCAATTGGTTCACATCACGGGTTAAAACCTAGTGTATAAAGAGGGTCTAGAGCAGATGAGGCAAATACGAGGAGTGTAGGTAGCTCAGGCATGCATGCCATTCATGGCATCAACTAGGATTTAGGAGGGCAAGGGCAAAAAGAGGCTTTTGCAGAGGTGGCTAGTGGCATGAAGAGAGTCATGGAGAATAGGGAGGGGCCTGTGAGCTTCATGGCACCTTTCTACTGCCTTTTGACCAAGGTACCATGTGACTAAGTGTTTTAGGTCAAAGGTGTTCGACAGCAATTACTCCCAATTTGTGAACTAGAGCTGCCAGTATTTTTACATATTTGAGCTGCTGGATGCCTACTCTATGTGGTGGAATTTTTGGGAAATTTTCTGAGGTCTAATTTTAGGTGCTATAGTTCAAAGGAATTTTTGCCCAAAGTTGTATTCTGGATCTTGTTTAAAATATTTGTACTGGACATCATAATATTATTTTACAACTAGGTGCAAATGATTCTCAAGTATTTTATAAAATATTTCCAAAATTTTTGGAGGAGGGAATTCACATGAAATAACCATATTAGTGTTACTAGTTTTAAGAAAAGAATTTAAGAAAATGGGGGATGAGTTAATGTGGCGTACCCGGTTTTAAGGCCGGATACTCCCGTGTGATTACTGTACCGGTCCCTGGATTAGTAGCCGGTACACACAAGTTAACCTGTATACCATTGTCATAGATACGTGTATCAGTATACGCTACGTAAATAGACCGTCAAGGTCGATTGTCTGATACCTGTAGCCCAACGGCTATAAACTTGCAGCGGACATCAAGCGGGGTTGAAGCCCATCAATATGCCATACCCGACAGGCAACTGACTGGGGTTACGCCCTAGCTTTCGTGCACTCGATCGTGTTCTCGGAGTAGTTATCTCTTTTGTTTGGCCAAATCAACAAGCCAGGTGAGTACTTTGAATGTACTCGCAAGCAATTCCCACAGGGGAAATATACGGCGATATAGCATGCAGAGTGTGTGTCAAAGGAACAGCTCTATCTTAAGTTCACTACTACATAAAACGTCAACACTGACGGGCGAAAAACGTTTATCAGTGACGGGTACCCGTCCCGTCAGCAACTAATGGTCAGTGGTAACACAAGTTACCACTGACGGGTGGAGCAACCGTCGGAGATAGCAAATTATCTCTGACGAGAGGAAATTTGGACCCGTCAGCGATAACCGATGGAGAGGATGACATGAGCGAACTGTAGAACGCATCTATGACGGGTAGGTTACGTAAGTCCGTCAGTGATAACTCCTACCTTTGACGGCTACTAGTAGCCGACCAGTCAGAGATAGAAGTTATCACTGACGGGCATTTTACCGGTGCCCGTCAGTGATGACTATTATCTTTGACGGATGTTTAAAGTTGCCCGTCAGTGATGAGTTTTACCTTTGACGGTTCTTTAATGTTGCCCGTCAGTGATTATTGTTATTACTGACTGTTTGTATATGCGCCCGTCAGTGATGATCCTTTTCATAAACCTATTTTGTTGGCTAGCCTCAGGATTTGCTAGCCATGCTTAAAAAAATTCCCAGCTGTGCAGCCCCCTAGCTACACAGCCTCTCAGCAGCCCCAGCTGCGAGGCACAGGCACAAAGTATACACATCACAAATATTTGAAATAACAACGTACATCACATAGCATCACATTTAGAACACATTCAGAAATATCTGAAATTCACAAATCGAAATGCAAACATGCACATCTCTCATGCGGCATTGAAGAGAACAGAGTTACAAATCGAAATGAAATTCAAGTTGCATTGAAGAGAATAGAGTATACAAATACGAACTAAGTTATCAATAAGTCAACATTTTCCGGAGGTGGGAGGCAGCTCTACGCCGGCGTAAAATTCACCGCCTGACCGGACGACATACTGGTTCAAGAAGTACGCAAAGACATCTCTCATGCGGCATTGATCTCGTAAGTAGTCGTAGTCGAGAGCCAGGTAGTCCTTGAAGTCTTTTTCACTGGATAGTGGGTTCCAGCGACGAACCATCGCGTCCATGTGCGCGCACACATAAAACCCACATGTCACGCTATTCACCGGCTGCTGCTTGCACGGGAAGTCAAACGCGTGGCTGAGCCTAGGATTTGACTTTTTCCAGCGCGCCGTCCCTCCCATTGCCCTAAATTTGGCGTACGCCTCGTCAATGCTCCGCCGAATCTTGGAGAAGTCCCTAGGGGGTAGTCCTTCTCCGCGCTTGAGAGAATCAAGGTAGAAGACCTTGTTCCAAGGTACGACTATCACGAGAAGGACCCAATGGTCGCTGCATAGACCAGATGAGATGCATGTAAACACACGCAACTATTTAATTAAGTGCTTGAACACAAAATTGACGCAATTAGTAAAGAACTCACGGAGGGTTATACGGCACGATTAGCAATTCACTGTCCCTTTGCGCGAGCCATGCCTCGGAGATGAAATCAACGACCGACTCAAATGCTTCGTCGATTTGGCGGTCGTGCAAGATGCACGGATCGATGAACCCAATGCTCGCTTTGTTACGCCTGGCCTCTTTAGATTGCCAGAGTGTCCAGACCCTCATTAGCGTGGTATCTAGTCTCTTCAGGTTATACATGCTCCAGACGGCTTCAAAGTCGACGTTGAATGAAGGACTGTCAAACTCTCGATAAAAGAGGTAACTTTCTGGTACTTCGACTTTGATGAAGGACACAAATCGTTCCGGTTGACTCGAGTGTAACACGATCATATCATGCAGCAGTTTTGCCTCGGCTCCCAAAGTTTGTATTTCATCGTCCGGGAGGAGCGGCTGACCGGGGATGTAGCTGTCTGCCCTTGCTTTCTGTCGTACTTCAGGAGTTGACGCGTAGGACAGGGACTTAGTGGCGCTATCTTGTTTTGCTAACCTCTTTGCTGTGCCGCCCCATTTGGTGTTCCTTCTCTTTGGAGCCTTTTGGGCCGCAGTTGGATCACTCTCCATATGTATTATGTTTTCCTTAGGCGTAGGGCCAGCAAATGCCTCCTTCATTGCGCCGTGAAGTGTGCCTGGAGATAAAGTCTTCGCGGCACCTTGCGCACTGACGGGCTCCGCTGGCGGTACGACATTCTTTGGGTCCTGCCTATGCTTGGTGCGTCTTTCTTTTCTCGGCGGCTCGGGTGCATCGACAAGTGGCGGATCAACTTCCATTGGAGTGGCACCTGCCTCCAGTCCCTCATGGGCTGGCATCGAGTCTTCGTCTCTCCGGTCGAATGACAGATGTGTTTGGCTCAAGGCCAAAGGAGATATCTGGGTTGATGGAGAGGACTCCGTTGAACTTAATTGGGCACTGCCTCCATGGATCGTTTTTGGCTAGCCACCGTCGGTGACCCATATACACGATTTTCCTCGAGTTCTGTAAGAATGAACTCGCAGTCTCTTCTTGGCACGAGACACAAGCTTCGTATCCTTTCACGCTCTGGCCAGGCGAGTTTCCAAGCGCTGGATAGTCATTGACCGTAGTGAACAACATAGCTCGTAGCTGGAAATACTCTACTTTATCAGCGTCCCAAACCTCGGCCCCCTGGTGCCAGAGTGTCTCTAGTTCCTCCTTCATTGGCTGCATGTACACGTCAATATCGTTTCCAGGTTGTTTCGGCCCTTGGATGAGTACGGAGAGGTGTATATACTTGCGCTTCATCGACAGCCATGGAGGAAGGTTGTACATCCATAGAAGGACTGGCCATGTGCTGTGTCTGCTACTCATGTTGCCGAATGGATTGATCCCGTCTGTACTCATCCCAAACCTTATGTTTCTCGCCTCCTCCCCGAAATCTGGAAATGCATCGTCCACTGCCCTCCATTGGCATGCATCGGCAGGGTGCCTAAGGATTCCATCTTCAATTCGACTCTCCTTATGCCAACGCATTCGTTTTGCATCTTTCTTGTTGGCAAAAAACCGCTTCAAACGGGGAAGAACAGGAAGATACCAGCAAACCTTCGCAGGGGGCCCTTCACTTCATCGTCGTCCTCGTCACAATCGAGCTGGTTTGCAATACGCTTGTACCGGGATGTCTTGCACACCGGACATCTTCGTAGGTCTACGTACTCTCTGCGGTACAAGATGCAGTCGTTTGGACAAGCATGAAATTTTTCAACGTCCAATCCGAGAGGGCATATAACCTTCTTTGCCCTGTAAGTGCTTGTAGGCAAGACGTTCCCCTCCGGGAGAACGTTGGAAAGGAGCTCTAATAATTTTGTGAAACTTGTGTCCGGCCAGTTGTACGCTGCCTTTAGCTTTAGAAGTTCTAACGAGACGGACAACCGCATATGCTCGAGTTTACATCCAACAAACAACGGTACTCTCGCGTCTTCCAACAATCTTACAAACTTTGCGAACTCTCTTTCATTCTCCGGGGTTGAAGTCATTTCTTCCATATCATGCAACATGTCATTCAAATTCCCCATGCTATCCTCTGAAGATTCTGAATTAGCTTCTTCCTCGATAGCTACGCCGTGCTCATCCTCAACGAGGTCCACCGCTTCTGTCGGGTTTGCAACTTCTTTCTCTTCACCATGACATGTCCAACGTGTATAGCCTTCCATGAAACCCTTCATCAGCAAATGTAGTTGCAACTCCTCCGTCGTTGATAACATTTGCATATTACTACATTTACGACATGGACAACACATCTTCGCTTTTCCCTTAATCGCCATATCCTCTTGAGCGACTCGAAGAAACTCGTTCAAAGCGGTGACGAAACTCTGTGTGGCACGATCTCCATACATCCAACTTCTATCAATCGATCCCTACGGCAAAATAAACATAATTTCATAAAATAAATATATTAAATTAGCCATTTCTTCTCTCAGGCGAATAAAATAAAGTACTTACCATGTTAGAGATTCAAAATTAACCCTAGAGGAGCTAGGAGCGACGGATATCGTGGGCCTTCGGGGAGAGGGATGTTAACAAGGAGGTAGCTAGGGTCTTTGAGAGGGGGATGGGGACTGGAGGAGGAGAAAAATTGGCCTTTTGAGAGGGGGGGAGGAGAGAATCAGGAGCCCGGGTAGCTAGCAATCTTTGAGAGAGGGATCAATAGGCCGGGCTGGAGAGAAGAGGGCCTTCGGGAGATAATGGGGCTGCGCGCGGGCCGCAGCAGTTTAGCTGGCGACGGCGGCGCACGCAGCTGGTCCTTGGGACGCGCGGGCACAGAAAGTTTTTCGCGCCTGGGCTGGATTTATATAAGGAAAGCATACCACTGACGGGCATAATGCAAGAGCTGACGGGCGATACACAATAGCCCGTCAGTGAAATCAAAATACACATCACTGACGGGCAGGACAAAAGATCCGTCAGTAGTGACACATGTCAATATCATGGCCCAAGTCATCACAGACGGGCGAGAACGTGCCCGTCAGAGATGTCTTCATTACCTCTGACGGGTATTACCGGCGACCGTCAGTGATAATTCACCTTAATATCACTGACGGGTACTAGTAATCGACCGTCATAGATGATAGTTTACATATGTGACGGGTTTTTCTGTGTGACCGTCAGTGATGTATTTCTGTCAAATCTTGTGTTTCCGCTTATGTCATTACTGACTGCCACCCTTGTTGCCCGTCAGTGATAACTCGAAGCGACACATCTTGTATAGTCACTACTGACTTCTTTCCTTGTGCCCGTCAGTGATATGTGGGAAGCGTGACGGGTTTTTCTCCGCCCATCAGTGATGATGTATAGCGGATGACCTTATTTGTAGTAGTGGTTGCTAGTTGTGCGGAAATATAAGTTTTCAATTTAAATACGAGAACAGTAGATTCCAAAGCAGTTTGGAAAACTAGAACAATCCAAAGTAACAAAACTTCACTCGAGGTAGACCCCACTATCTCCTTTTCTCATCTCAGAGTGATAGCTCCGTCTATCACTGCTTAACCCATGGCTCCAGCCGCACTACTCCGGGTAGTTCGGCTGGCCTCTTTCTTCTGCTATTCCTTGCCACCCGCAGCGTGGCCTAAATTGCTCTCTTGTGGACACGTCATGCCCACGTCCTTAATCCCTTGCCCAAGTTTTTGCAAACAAAACTCAGTCTAACCAGTGTGTGGCCTAACCAGTTCTTGTCCATGACCGTGGACGTGGCTATTCGAATAGTTTTTAACACTCTGCAGAGGTTGTATGGCTTTACCCACAAGATGTAAGCCCCCTTGTTGCCGAACGTTACAGATACACTTCACGAGGTGTATTGGTAGGGTTATTACAACGAGGCTTTTCACCCGCTTCCGCACTAGAGTTAGACCCGCTAGATGAGATCTACCCATTTCTTCGCTTGTGCCCAGGCAGCCTGACACCACAACCCGAAGAAGTGGACTCATCTCTGTGTCGAACCTCTACCCACGTACTACGTGGAGCTCGCTGGGAGACTCTACCCATGTAATCCCGTGGAGATCCTCTAGGGATGCCAATCTACCTAGCACACTCTTCCTACTGCCTACGGGTCCAGACTCTAATACTTGCCGGGACAATAGGCCAAGTCCTTCCCATAAAGGCCATGTGGACGTACGGTAAGGAATCTGGTCAGACGGCACTTTAGGTTCGGTCCTTGGTTGATTTGAGCAAGACTCCATAGTCACACAGACTACCACATCGCTATCGGCTACTCTACCATCCCCAAACTGCCCTTAGCATTCTCATCCGAATCAAAATCATTCTCTACTTTTGTTTGGGGTTTTGAAAACATCATACTTTTCAAACACTCACCCCGGAAGGCACTTGCCGATCTGAGGGTTTTTTTATCCCATGTCTGAAGGAGTCGGTATACACCGATTGAAAATGGTTTTCCTCTAAGTAGGGCTAAACAGGGCTATTGCCTATACTCCTAAGTACTTTGCTGCACGTACAATGAGCAGCAGTTAATACTAGGGTTTCAAGGATGGATATATCAGACCTGAGGCATATCAACTACTAGGTATAACTAGGTCTAACATAAAATAACGTTGATACTCACATAGCATGCATGGTTGCAAACAAGATAATTAAATTTTCAAACATATGGGTTTCAACATGATCAAAGTGGGAAATGCTTGCCTGACAATACTAGCCCCTGTCCGAAACTCGGCTTTGACACGGCAACACGTTGGTTCCTTCTGGTGGGGTACCGCGACATCGTAACTACACATCGAGAAAACATCGAATAAACGACGGTGCGAGCAAAACCAAGCAACAACAAATATAAGACCAGAGCATTACTTCACACACTCATGGCATGATAGGGTAGTTCGTCATTTTGAAAAGTTTGTAGAAACTCGGGTGTTTTTAGGTTATTCTTCATGAGATACCAGTTGAGGGGCATATTGCCGAACTAGGGTTCCTCTACTTCTATTGAGTTACAGTGAACACGTATTAGAGTTTCAAATACTGCTTTGTGGTATTAATCTCAAAATACTTTAATTTCATAAATCTACTGGAACTAAAAGTTATCGTTTATTTTAGAAGGTTTATGAAAAAGAGTCAATCAAATCGGGTTAATATTAGGGGAGATGCGTCTTATATACCTAATTATGAACTATATTTAAATTTAGATTTTAAATTATTTCAAAGATTACGGAAGTTGGGCCGAGGGATAGGAGGGGGTCTTAGAAGATTACCGGAAAAAGAATCACTCCATTCAGAGAAAATACAGCTTTCGAAGATTTGCCGATAGGGAAACAAAAAGAGGGGAGACTTGCTGTCAGATATGGGAGATGATGTTGATGGCGTAGCTTAGGAGTATGCCTTCGGCATTGGTAAAACAGAAACAGAGGTGATCTGAAAAACGATGACGCCTTTCAACTAGGGAGGCGTAATTTGGTAAAAACAGCATGTGCAGTACGTTTTTCAGCACAGAAGATGAAAGGGGCAAGGCGCCTTTGATTTAATCCGGCATGTGGGCCCGGTAATGTCGGTGGCAGTTAGCTTTAAGCAGCTCCCTAACCACTTCACACGCGTGCAGGGTTGGGACTTTAATCACTGGAATAGAAAGGGGACTAGACGGGGATATGGGAAATGGTGTCGACCTAACCTCACCGGCGTCGGCTAGGTGGTGCCGGAGTCGGGGCCAAGGTCGCTCAGGGCCACGGTTGGTGAGGGGCGAGCTTCGCCAGATGCGCTGAGGATGGGCTCAGTGGTGGCAGAGGTCGATCTAGTGTGGACACGCGCTTAGCGGTAGCTCCCGCCGGCGGCGATGGGGAAGAGAAGTGGACCTTGTCGGGAGCTCTGGTAGATGAGATTGAGGAAGAACGCAGGAGACGAGGGCACTCGGCTTGGTGGCAACAAGTGGAAGAAGAAGGAAGTGAGAGGGAATGAGTGGGGAGCAACTCGGTTTGGGGAGATTAGTAAGGAGGAAGGAGGCAGGGGAGCTCAGCGCGGCAAGGTCTGGCGTCACGGTGAGGTGGTAGGTGCTGGTGGTGCCCGGGATGCCGTCGCGGTAGAAGTACGGGGCCAAAGCTCCGGCGACACTTGGCAGTGGAAGAAGGGGCTAGAGTGCTTGGTTGTGGGTAGAGGTAGCCCGTTGAGCAGACGACGGTGGGAGAAGGTGAGCGGCAGCACCCCCCGTGGGACAGCGGTTGCAGGTGAAGAGCGGCCGTGACGAGGTAGCTCAGACGGAGGTGCGCATCAGCAGGGGAGTAGGTAGCACTGCAGTAAAGGGAAAGGAGTTAGGTGGCGGCGTCGATTCACCCGAGCGGTTGTCGGCCGAGGAAACGGGGTGGCACAGCAAGGGCAGGAGCAGCGATTGGAGGAGAGGCAGTTTGCGAGAAGAAATTGGTAGCCCGGCCAGCGGCAGTGGGGAGTAGCTGGATTGGGGAGCGCTTGCTTGGGCTGGTCCAGGTGAACTCCCGGTTGGAATTGATGACGCAGCAAGAAGAAAGAGGAAGAGAGAGCTAGAAGAAGAATGGCAAGGGAGCTCGGGAGGAAAAGCAGTGGGAGTGTGGGGCCGCGGGGCAGCGCTCGGGGAGCAGAGGAGCAAGGGAAGTGGCGCTGGTGCTTGTAGCTCAGATTGATGGGGGATGGAGGGTTGGTGACTACTCGGTTGAAGAGAGCGACATGGAACAATGGAGAAACCTGGGCAGGGGAAGCTCGATCACAAGATGAACCGAGAAGAAAACATATAGGGGAGGAGAGGTGGCGGTAGTGGCAGTAAAAGCATATGGTCCGGTAGGTGCTGCTCATTGTTGGCCTTGATGGCGAGTAGCAGTCATGGCAAGAAGACGTAGTGAGCTGTAAGGGAGGGAGATAGGGGAATAAATAGGAAAGAGGTGGAGGTGCTGATCGGTGTTGTTGACTGCAGGGTAATTTTAGGCACCGACTGCTATCGATGGGGAAGGTGGTGCTACATGTTCATGGAGGAGCAGTACCGGCAGTGCTCAGTGGAGAGAGGAGTTTAGACGAAGGAGAAGATAGGGAAGGGAAAGTTGGCTCGTGGGGCCCGAGTCCATGTGTCGAAGGGAGTGGAGGTGGGGAATAAGCTGCTCGGTTGGTACACTCGTGGTGTGCCTAGCAAAATAGATAATGATGCTGCACAAGAAATGAACATAGAAGGATTGGGAATTCTACTGCCACGTACAATAATGAGTAGGGCTGAAACAAGGGAAGAATGTTTTGAAGTAGTCAGAATTTAGTATCAGCTAGATGGGGTTCGTCAGATAGTAAGTTAAGATTTCAGCTTTATTCTACATATTGCAGAATATCTTATACAATAGCTTTGGAAGTATAGGTTTTCTTCTTCTTTTTTCTTTTTGGAGAAAATAATACCTTTTAAAATACCCCAGGTCTCGTATTTTGGAAAATCTTACGATAACAACCAAGTATGTGTCGGAAGGCTTGGAGTTGAGTAGCCGGGAAGGAGAAGAATACAGAGTGTCAAAGGTCGGGGTTTCGATAGGTACAGATGAAACACGTGCGTCGAGGAGTACGCACATCGGGCGCTTGGAGGTACTGGAAGGAAGAGTGTAGATGCGAGGCAGCCGTTAGTATATACGGGTATACATAGTCAGACACAGGTGTAGATACACCTACGGAGAATAGACAGTAGCTAGGGTTGAAGAGTTTGCACCTTGTTTGGAGGAAGCGGCTAGGGCTCAGAGCGTATGCACCCACTCGCACGTGAAATTTAAGCATACGTGGGGTGGCAACAGGGACAAAATAAACTTGGAAGATCATGGTGTGCCAGGGTCTGTGAAACGTCATTGGTATGTGTATTTACACGCTTAGGGTTGGCGGTGGAATCAACAGATTGGTGTTTGGCAGACGGGGAGTAGGATTCCGTTTTTAGGGTCACGAAGAAGATAAAACAAATTGTTCGATAGCCGATAAGAGAGGGTTTAGGGCTTTGCGTATATGCGTATATGTAGGGACAGTATATACGTGCATACATTCATAACTGGGCATGGCGAAGTAGATGGTAGAAGATCACGTCATTCGGTAGAGATTCATGATGTATATATATGCTTCAATTTCACAGAAGTACCGTGGGGATACTTAGCTGCAGATGCCTGTCCAGGATATGCCGACAAGGCAGAAAGGGCGAGGTGTCAAAGACGGTTCATGGCGAGTACGTGGAAGCAAGTAGCCACGTATGGAGCCAAGATATTGAACATGGTTGCCCGTGTTGTCGAGCGTGGTTCGGGGAATTAGGGTTTCGACAAAACGGAGATCAAGCAGAATAGAAACTAGGGTCTTCGTGTTTTGGTATATAGCTCAGTCATGATTTGAACGGAAGTTTTACAATTTTGCCCTCACCCGGGAGGGACTTTACAAGGGTATTATCATCATTTCCCGCCCATAGAAGATATTTTGGGAGAATATTCCCAGGTATCTTTGGGGAATATTATTTGGCATCTTTGGAGAATATTCTTTTAGCATCTTGGGAGGGATCTTTGACGACGTCAGCGTTGACCTCGACAATGACGAACATCGAAATGGCCTTTGACGCCGTTGGCGTAGATCCTGACGGTGACGGACGTCGAGGTGGTCTTTGAATACGACGGACATCAAGGTGGTCTTTTGAAGCCGACGTACGCCGAGGCAGTCTTTGAGGATGATGGATGTCGAGGCAGTTCTTGACATAATCTCGCGGCGGGGTGGTCCTTGACGACGTCGGATGACGGCGTCGGAGGCTGGGGCGGTCCTTGACGGTGACGGACGCCGGGGCGGTCCTTGACGGTTGTCAAGGTAGCCCTTGACATCGTCATCGCAAACCTTGACGTCGTCGTCGTAGACCTTGACGGCGACGTCGCAGACCTTGATAGTGGCTGCCCTTGATGGCGTCAGGTCGTTGATGGTGGATGCGGAGAAATCTTCAGAAACGGGCTAGCGCAGGGACCCCTCCCCAACAGTAGCCCCTCGATGATTCGGGCGATCGGGTGATGAACGCCCGGACCGACGCACCGATTCTTGAGGGGTCGGCGCGCGGTCCGAGCTTGCCAAGGATGAAGCACGGCCGGTTGATGGGCTGCCGCCGTGGTATCGAAAACTGCAGATTTCTTACCGTGGCAGGAAAATGGCAGCGTTGGGGAGGGAGTTTGACAGCTCCGATTGTCGAACGGCTTTTACGGCCGTGAGCAGGAGGCCAAACTCTACGTCTCCACAAATTTTGAGCCAATTCTGAGAAAGTCGACGAAACGACTAGTGGAAATCCCGGCCCGAAGTCAAAGATTTTAAAAACGGCACCTCGACAAAAGTGCTCGATAGAAGGTGGGATCAAGGTGGAAAGCAAGTCCTCGACTCAAGCTATCCAGTGAAATAAGGATCACACAATTCGGAGTCCGGGTGAAGGAGATATGCCCTCTGGAAGATGAGAAAAAGTAACGGAAAAATTTTCGGAGCCAAAAAGTCCTACTTAGAAGCCGAATTTTGAGGGTCAAGATGGGTACAGGTGTAAACATGTGTAGAATTTTCGGGTGCGCCTCGTTGTCAGCTTCGATTTGAGTGGTCGTGGACCCAAAACGGACTTCGTATGAGAAAGTTGTGGCCGTTTTACTAAAACCTCTCATTTTCTAGGGTAGAAGGGTGCACCCTTCAAGGGGCGGTCTGACCGGTCCACCGGGCGGTCTGACCGGCACCTGGGGCGGTCTGACCGGCCTCCGGGGTGGTCTGACCGGCTGACATGAGTCAGCTACGAGATATTTCCGCGGGGCGGCTATAAAGCCCGCCCCCCTCCTCTTCCTCTTCTCCTCCTTTCTCCTCCTCCCTCCTCCTCTCTCTCTCCCTCTCTGGCGGAGTCGGCCCGGCGCGGGGTCGTGCGGAGTTGGCCCGACGTGGAGTCGCGCGGAGTCGGCCCGACCCGGAGTCAGCCGCGGGCTCGGGCGGTCTGACCGCTGGGACGAGCGGTTTGACCGGCCGTGCCCGGGGTCGCGCGGAGTCGGCCCGGTGCGGGGACGCACGGAGTCGGCCGCAGGCTCGGGCAGTCTGACCGCTGGGACGTGCGGTCTGACCGGCTGTGCCCGGGGTCGCGCGGAGTCGGCCCGGCGCGGGTCGCACGGAGTCGGCCACGGGCTCGGGCGGTCTGACCGCTGGGACGCGCGGTCTGACCGGCTGCGCCCGGGGTCGCACGGAGTTAGCCCGGTGCGGGGTCACGCGGAGTCGGCCGTGGCTCGGGCGGTCTGACCGCTGGGACGCGCGGTCTGACCGGCGGCGCCTGGGGTCGCGCGGAGTCGGCCCGGTGCGGGGTCACGCGGAGTCGGCCGTGGCTCGGGCGGTCTGACCGCTGGGACGCGCGGTCTGACCGGCGGCGCCCGGGGTCGCACGGAGTCGGCCCGGTGCGGGGTCACGCGGAGTCAGTCGCGGCTCGGGCGGTCTGACCTCTTGGACGCGCGGTCTGTCCTCCGGGGCTGCGGTCAGACCCCCTGAGGGCGCGGTCTAACCGGCTATGCGCGGGGTCGATCGCGGAGTCACTCGGAGTCGTCCGAACGAGAGCACAGCCACAGCCCCCGCGTGGTCGTGGCAGAGCTCCAACGATGCTCGCGTAGGGCACGGAGATGTCCACGCAGGGTCCAGCTCTCGGCCGCGCTGGGCTCGGAAGATCTTCATGAATCTGGCGTCTTCGGCGAGCATCAACGGCTGGCTTCATTTTTTCCTTGCATGCTTGTTTGTCTCGCGGCGGCGACGCGCGCCTAGCTCGGTCGCGTGGTGGACGTCATGGCACGCGTGGTGCCCACCGGCTTAGTCCCGTGGGTGCCCTGCGCGCAGAGCGTGTCGAGGCTTGTACGGTGCCTGTCGGTTTGGTCCCATGGGTGCTGTGCGCGCGGAGCACGTCGAGGGGCATACGGTGCTCGCCGGCTTGGTCCAGTAGGTGCCGCGAGCGCGGGGTGTGTCGAGGCACATACGGTGCCCGCCAACTTAGGCCCGTGGGTGCCGTGTGCACGGAGCACGCCGAACAAAGGACGAAGCATTTTGATGTTAACGATGATGCTTGCGAAGCGTGGCGACGTCAGCATGTCGACATCGGGAGAGCTTGCCGATGCTGATGAGGCATGTCCGCATCAACGAAGTATGCAGCCGCCGGGGAGCGTGTCGACGTCGGACGGGGTATATTCACATCAACGGAGTATGTCGACACCGAGGAGTACATCCACACCAGTGGAGTGTCGGCGTCGGACGGAGCATGTCCGTGACGGCGGGGTGCGTTGGCGCCGAGGAGCACGTCCATGCCAAACGGAAGACGTCGACGCTGGGCAGAGTGTCGACACCGCGCGAGGCGCGTCGATGCCGTGGAAGGCATGTGGACGTCAAGTGGAGTGATGACGCCCAGCAGAGTGTCGACTTCAGCGAAGCATGTCCGTGACCTGCGGAGCGCCAACATCGGACGGAGCACGTCCGTGACAGCTGAGTATGTCGATGCCAAGGAGCGTTTTGACGCTGAGGAACATGTCGACTTCGGCGGAGCATGTCCGTGACGGCGGAGTGCTGACGTCGGATGGAGCACGTCCGTGACAGCCAATTATGTCAACGCCGAGGAGTGTGTTGACGCTGAGGAACATGTCGACTTCGGTGGAGCATGTCCGTGACTGCGGAGTGCTAACATCGGGCGGAGCATGTCCGTGATAGCCAATTATGTCGACACCGAGGAGCGTGTTGACGCTGAGGAACATGTCGACTTCGGCGGTGAAGGTCGAGTGCCAACGTTGGACGGAGCATGTCCGTGACGGCGGACTGCCAATGTCGGACGAAGCACATCCGTGAGGGCCGAGTGCCGACGTCGGACAGAGCATGTCAATGCCGGGGAGCACCTCGATGCCGGGCGGAGCGTCTCGACGCCGGGCGGAGCGTCTCGACGCCGGGCGGAGCGTCTCGACGCTGAGGAGCATGTCGACGTCGAGGGGTGCGCATGTCGACTTTGGTGAAGCACTTCCACACCGGGCAGAGCACGTCGATGCCAGGGAGCACCTCGACGCCGGGCGGAGTGTCGACGTCGGACGAAGCGTGTCGACGCCGAGCGGAGCGTGTCGACGCCGGGCGGAGTGTCAACGTCGGACGGAGCACGTCGACGCCGGGGAGCACCTCAACGCCGGGCGGAGCGTCTCGGCGCTGGGCGGAGCATGTCGACGCTGAGGTGCGTCTCGACGCTGGGCGGAGCGTCTCGACACTGAGGAGCATGTTGACGCCGAGGGGCGCGCATGTCGACTTTGGCGAAGCACCTCGACGTCGGGCGGAGTGTCGATGCCGAGCGGAGCGTGTCGACGCCGGGCGGAGTGTGAACGTCGAACAGAGCATCTCGACGCCGAGAGGCATGTCGGCTTTGGCAGAGCATGTCCGTGACGGTGGACTACCAATGTCGGACGAAGCACGTCCGTGAGGGCCGAGTGCCGACGTCAGACGGAGCATGTCAACGCCGGGGAGCACCTCGATGCCGGGCGGAGCGTCTCGACGCCGGGCGAAGCGTGTCAACGCTGAGGACCATGTCGACGTCGAGGGGTGCACATGTCGACTTTGGCGAAGCACTTCCACACCGGGCAGAGCACGTCGATGCCAGGGAGCACCTCGACACCGGGCGGAGTGTCGACGTCGGACGGAGCGTGTCGATGCCGGGCAGAGTGTCAACTCGGACGGAGCATCTCGACGCCGGACGCTCGGCTTTTCTGGGGGAGCCCGTTGTCTAGATGGAGCTTGTCCATGTATGGTGTTGGAGCGTGCTGCGGTACCTTGCCGAGACGTCTGTGATGTCACCTGCGTCGATGCGAACACATCGCGGGATGATATTGGTGTGCGCACATGGCTCGTGCCGAGCACAAAGTCCGGAACCTGCAAGGTGTTTGCCCTTTTTCCGTGAATTTTGACGCGGCGTGCTCTGGTGGGATTATTAAGCCATCGTGTCAGAGGAGATAGTTTGTTGCAAGGTGCGCAGCACCCTGCCTCCCAACGAAAAAAAGCCTAACCACAACCTTGGATGCCCACCGGCGTAGCAAAGAGTGCATTGATGCTTCTCCTGGCATGGGCAATTCATATGCGACAGGGACCAACAATTAACGTGCAATTGCTACAGTCACTTAGTGTATGATGATGACAACACACGATACTCAATGGTGGCAAACACTTGGCGCTCGATGGCGACAAACACATGCCACTCGATGCTGCGTGTAAGAACATTTCTGCCTTACTTTGACGTATATATGCTTGTTTCGACGTCGCGAGGAGCTTACTGTCGTACGACACCGGAGGGAAGGGACGCTCTATCCCGGCCGGAGATGGCTGGGACGTCGCGGGGAGCTTACCGTCGCACGACCCCGGAGGGAAGGGACACTCTATCCCGGACGGAGGTGGCTCGGACGTCGCGGGGAGCTACCGTCGCACGACCCCGGAGGGAAGGGACACTCTATCCCAGACGGAGATGGCTCGGATGTCGCGAGGAGCTTACCGTCGCACGACCCCGGAGGGAAGGGACACTCTATCCCGGACGGAGCTGGCTCGGACGTCGCGGGGAGCTTACCGTCGCACGACCCCGGAGGGAAGGGAACTCTATTCTGGACGGAGCTGGCTCGGACATCGCGGGGAGCTTACCGTCGCACGACCCCGGAGGGAAGGGACACTCTATCCCGGACGGAGATGGCTCGGATGTCGCGGGGAGCTTACTGTCGCGCGACCCCGGAGGGAAGGGACACTATATCCCGGACGGAGATGGCTCGGACGTCGCGGGGAGCTTACCGTCGCGCGACCCCGGAGGGAAGGGACACTCTATCCCGGACGGAGATGGCTCGGACGTCGCTGGGAGCTTACCGTCGCGTGACCCCGGAGGGAAGGGACACTATATCCCGGACAGAGATGGCTCGAACGTCGCGGGGAGCTTACCGTCGCACGACCCAGGAGGGAAGGGACACTCTATCCTGGACGGAGATGATTGAAACCTGTCATGGGGGGCTTGATGCCATGTTGACGAGCCCCTGATGTCGTCGAGAACAGGCGCGAAAGACGCCAAGCCTGAGAGCATGGACGAGGGCGACGTTGATGACGCCAAGTCCGAGAGCGCACGTGATGGTGATGTCAACGATGAGCCCCTGGTGGCGCTGAGGGCGGGCACGGAGGACGCGAAGCCTGAGAGCGTGGACGAGGGCGGTGTCGATGACGAGCCCCTGGTGTCGCACAAAGGACGCGAAGCCCGAGAGCATGGACGAGGGCGGCGTCGACGACGAGCCCCTGGTGTCGCCGAGGGTGGGCGCGGAAGACGCCAAGTCCAAGAGCGCAGACGAGGGTGACGTCGATGACGAGTACGGCGCGGCGGACGTGCGTGGCGGAAGAGCGCGGTGGACACGCACGGCGGAAGAGCACGGCGGACGAGCGCAGCACGGCGGATGAGCACGGTGGATGAGCACGGCGGACGATGGCGATGTCAACGACAAGCCCCTTGCATCGCCGAGGGCGAGCGCGGAGGATGCCATGTCCGAGAGGCAATGTCGACGACGCGTCCCTAGTGTCGCCGATCCTGAGAGCGTGCGTGGAGGCGATGTCAGTGGCGAGCGTCACCGGGGGCGATGACAATGACAAGCACCTGCTGTCAGCAGTGCCGGTGATGAGGCCGCATGTCTCGTGGTTGCTAACGTCATTCTCGAGCTTCTCCTCGACGTCATCCTAATTGACATGACTTCTTGCCCGCGTCCCCACGGTCGGCGCCAACTGTCGTAGATACAAGTCTAGACAGTAGATTTATGGCACCCCCGAACGGCTACAGGGACCGTCAGCGGTGCATGAGGAGCACGAGCGCATATGACCCTTTGGGCGTCCGTCGAGGTGAAGCGCGAGACATGCACGACGGGGTGAAACACAAGGCGTATACGACAAGCCGAAACCCCTGTCATGTCCGACGGGGTGAAAGTCACCTTTGCATTGAAGTGTAGAATTAGGGTTTACAAGAAAATCCCCCCTTGCCTCTACCCCTAGGGAGGTATTTATAGGGTTTTGAGAATGGAAAGACGAGATTACAATTTTGCCCTCACCCGGGAGGGACTTTACAAGGGTATTATCGTCATTTCCCACCCATAGAAGATATTTTGGGAGAATATTCCCGGGTATCTTTGGGTAATATTCTTTGGCATCTTTGGAGAATATTCTTTTAGCATCTTGGGAGGGATCTTTGACGACGTCAGCGTTGACCTCGACAGTGACGAACATCGAGATGGCCTTTGATGCCGTTGGCGTAGATCCTGACGGTGACGGACGTCGAGGTGGTCTTTGAAGACGACGGACATCAAGGTGGTCTTTTGAAGCCGACGGACGCCGAGGTAGTCTTTGAGGATGATGGATGTCGAGACAGTTCTTGACATATTCTCGCGGCGGGGTGGTCCTTGACGACGTCGGATGACGGCGTCGGAGGCCGGGGCGGTCCTTGACGGTGACGGACGCCGGGGCAGTCCTTGACGGTTGTCAAGGCAGCCCTTGATATCGTCGTCGCAAACCTTGACGTCGTCGTCGTAGACCTTGACGGCGACGTCGTAGACCTTGATAGTGGCTGCCCTTGATGGCGTCAGGTCGTTGATGGTGGATGCGGAGAAATCTTCAGAAACGGGCTAGCGTGGGGACCCCTCCCCAACAAAGCTCAAGAAGGAGGGCAGGGGCAACACCAAGGCCGCAAGAAGCTGTTACAGCGATTAGCAACATCGCAATTTTCGGTTTAGCTTTTGGACTATGATAGATGTAATCTAGTATTCTTTTGATACTTTTCTTTCATTTGGACATCAGAAGCAATGGAGTTGCCTGGATCTTTGATCAGATGCTGTGAAAAAGCTAAATTATATCACCAAATTTCATCAGCGTGTAATAAGATGGTGTGATACAATCTGGGGATTCTTGTGTTAACCTTTCTGGGCAGGGTACAGTTTGTGGGGGGATTGAACAGCGCATCCAAGTGCTGAGTCGCTGCACATTCATTCATAGTCATTTTGAAAGGCAATGCACAAGTGTACATTCATGTCAACAGTTCATGCTCTCTTGACAGGCATAAATTTCTTCAGGGAAATATAACCTGATGTAGATTCTGTCAGCATTCACGAATCAAGGCTCTAGAGGGACATGAAGAAATGCAACTCTAGTGTTCCATATCTGATATTCACAAGATGATCAGCACATAGGCCAAGTAACGCGTGCAGCATCTGTTCATCAGCATACGACCAACAAAAATACCATCCCTCATATTTGCTCTGTCAGAATTATAATTTGATCACGATGGCACCAAAAGCCAAAAGGAACCTGAACAAATGGGGCGTACACAGTACGAGTATGCTTTGTTCAGAGCCCCAAATTGGCTTGCCAAACACTATTGGCAAATGCCAATATTTGGCAAGATTGCTTAGGAATTGGTAGCCAGTTCTGTTATGCTAGCTCAACATTTGGCAAGCCAGTTTGGGGCTCCAAACCAAGCATGCTCCATGTTGCTTTTGTAGTATGCACGGAGGGCCTTACGTCTCTTGTGCTGATGATAATACGGTATGATGGTTATGCTTGTCCACACTTCCTAGTCACGCAACACCTTCTTCCTGGTACTCCTGCTTTATGATCCAGAACTGAGGTGAATCCTGCTTGTTCAAGACAATAAATCAGCCAAGTATACGGGCAGAGCAAAACGTGATAAACATTACCTCATGCTTTCATTTCTTGTGAATGGACATGCAAAGTGAAAGCCAAGATGGGAAAATGAAAAAGGTAAATTTTACTATCCTGAAATGTTGCGGTTATCCACTTCACCACCTAAGCTTAAAATGGTCAGACAACCGCCTAAACTTATAACCTTATGATACTGGACCACTTCACACCCTGAGGCTGGGTTTGCCGGTGGTTTTGCTGCATTGGTCCCCCTCATCACTCAGTTGTGCCATGCTGGCTCTTCATATCTTCCTCTCTATTCCATCTCCTTGCTCTCCTTGTTGGAGCTGAACCGATCAGCTCCGTTTTTTACAAAACGCACACATGTTTGTCTCTTGGAACGACACACGCACACGAGTAGGAAGGAGGAAGAACACAGATACACAAGTATTTGCAGCGACACACGCCCTTATTCTCTCTCTTATCCGCTCTTCCTCACTGAACAAAGTAATTACACGGCCTTAAATACCACACACACACGCACTCAATGAGTCAACCTGCATGTTATGCCACTCACGCCACTAAGTCCTATTCTTGGGGCCACTAACACAGAGTTTGGCCTTAAACTCAGGCCACGACCCAGGTTGGCCAAACTAATCCGATGCATGCAGCCTGGAGACTAGCTCCACTAACACGCACACACAACTCTGCATGCACTAACCACTAATAATATGCATGCATGTAACACCCTATACAACATGTACACACGCAGCAAATGCACCGATGCACGCATATGACTCATGCTACTAAACACTTAACATACTAATGCTACTAAACACTTAACACACTAATAACAAGATTTGTTTCAACACTCCTTTCATCTTCCCTCTCTCCCAGAAGATACTCTACCTCCAATTGAGGGCCTCGTTTACAACATTCTCCATGTCCCAACCTCGTGCAGTCTGCATGACTGTCTTGATGGTCATGAGATTGAAGATTGATCGCGTAGGTCTTGGCATACTCGTCCATCAACTAGTGGACATCGTTGTTGGACTCGTTGTCAGGTGAAAGATCACCGAGATCGACGTGGTCGTGCCTTGGCTCCTGACCAGTCCGAGAAGCGAGTTCTTGGCACAGCTTGTGGTGAAGACACCAATGGTGATTTGTTGGAATCAACAGTCGTGATCCCCACGGTCGGCGTCATCTGTCGATGATCGGTAAACCGTCGATCTTACATAATACGTGGAGAAGAGAGAGAAGGGGATTGTATCTGGAAGCTGATCATGAATCAGGCCACAGACGACAAGATTTATACAGGTTCGGGCCTAGGAGGTGTCTAGTCATAGATGGGATCTACAACTACTCGGATGTGGTTGTCAAGACTGATTCTCCCTTCTATTTGCTCGAAAGTTGACTGATCTTGAGATGTCTCAAAAGGCTTGTACGATTTGTTCAATCTATTGAGCTTGTCTTCTCCAAAGGACATCGTGGTCCTTTTATAAAGGGTAGATCGTATCGTGAGAGATACAGACTCATCCCCAAGTAGGACTCCATCATCCTTAAGTATCAGGATTGACTGCCTAGCTTAAGGAGTCTCGGATATATACGAGTGGTTTCCCTATCGACCTAGGGCCTGTTTGGTTGGGCTGTGGTTGTTGACAAAACTGCTGTTGGCTGGTTGTCTGGAAAAGTTGCTGTGGCTGTGGAAAAATGAACATATGGCTTTTGGTTGATCCAAACCATCTATAACATTTTGGAAAATGAGCATTGAAGCTTCAACATATTGCAAAAAGCTAGCAGAAGGCAGATTTTCCAAATAGCTGAATTTACACTGCAAAGCCCACAACTACCATTGACAAAAGGTGCTGAAAAGCTGGCCATTTGGTTGGGCTGCAGCTTTTTCCAGTGAAAAGCTGCTGAAAAGCTTTTTCCAGTTGTAAGCCGATTGTATGCCCGTGTATGTGCTTGTTGGGTACAATAGTGCACTAAGGGGATATACCATGGAAGATGCTTAGGATGCTTATATACCAGTCACTACTACAGAATGGGTTATGGAAGACCCCACATCACAGGCGGATCCCAAAAACCTGTCTCTGTTATAGTAGATCACAGGCCGTTCGCAAAGAGGAACGACTGGGTTGACTCGGAGAGACACGAACTGCCTGTTATGACAAAATATCAGAGGCGATTATGTTATAGAACCACCTGTGATATGTAGACGACTAAAAACCGCCTGTGATGATGGCCTTATAAAAAACCACCTGTGATAAGGTGTCCATTTATTACAGTCCGCCAGACTGAGCTTCTTATCTTCAATCTTCTGTTCTTACGCACAACAGCAGTGACGGCAGAGTTCTTGCGATTTTTCAGCTTGGAGATTGAATAGAGCCCAAAAACTGTGGATTTGGAGAGGACATTGCATATCTCTTTCATATTGGTGATCTAAGATTAGTGATGTGGTAAAGAGAGAGAATGTAGATCTAGCTAGGTTATGACAAATTTTATTTGGCTTTGATGAATTTGAGGCATAAACTGGTTTCAATTACCATATTGAGGATGTGGTTAGCTAATTTATGGTGGAAAAAATGATATATTTGAGTGGTTTAGATTTTATGAAAGAGAGAGATGTGTATATATAACATATATGAGTAATATATTATTTTAGAATTAATTTATCTTGTCTCGTAAATTTTTTTTGTAATTGTCGAAAGGTTGTATGGAATGAAATTTTAAGAATGTTTCGATATAGTTAAAATCCATGTACTAATGACATGATTAATTAAAATTTTGTTTATCAAGTAAGTCTTATATTAAGAGACAAAAATTCGAGTATGAACCTAGAGATTTGGCATATTTGAGGGTCAGTCTCACAAAAGGAACCCGAAGATTTGGAATAAAGGTAAGCTAAGTCCATGATATATAGGACCATTTCGGATATTAGGCAGAAAAGGTGAAATTGCATATGAGTTAGAATTACCAGAAAGTCTGTCCAAGGTTCACAAGGTTTTTCATGTTTCTCAACTCCGAAGATGTCTCAAACCACCGGTAGAATCAGTCAAGTATTCAGAAATTGAGTTACAACTAAATTTGTCATATATTGAGAGACCAACAAAGATATTGGAAGAGGATTGGAAGCAACTCAGAAATCAAGCCATCAAATATTGCAAGGTACAATGGAAGAATCATCCAGCGAGAGAAGCAACGTGGGAAAAAGAGAAAGATCTTCGTAGAAACTACCCTTACCTTTTCAGGTATGAGAGTTAGCAATTTCATGGTTGAAATTAATTTAAGGGGGAGAGGATGTGAAGAACCGTATTTTTTGAAACTAAGTGTCGAGATTAGAATGTTGTTGTGCATTTTTATATTAATGCATATCAAAAATCAATGAGAATTTAAAATTTTAATTCGAAACTAAATATAAAGGATTAACATCATAAGTATATACATGAATATTTGAAATGAAATTATAGGAATCAGACATCACTCAAATGTTTAAGTCGGAATAGTTAAATTGTTCAATTACAAATACAACAAAAGATTGATGTTACAAGTAATAATATATTACATTGTTACAAAGGAAATAAAAATCCTATGAGCTACTCTTTTCTTCCTTCCATCTCTTCTCTTGAATTCCAAGTTCTTCAACCTGCACATAGATAAAAGAAAAGACTCCAAAAAGGGGAATGTTGGTTAGAGTTAAGAATATTGCATTTCTTTTTTTTAGAAATGCATTTTTTTAGGAGGCTAGTTTTAAGAATCCAGAGAACTAGTTCTGGACTCAAAAAATTTAAACTGACTTAGGAATTTAATCTTCATTTAGGCAACAGGGAACATTTCTTAAAAAGAAATAGGCAGCATTCCTTAAGGCAACATATCATGAATCATGAGGCAACAAATACTTAGGCAACTGGATACAATTAGGCAACCAAGGCAGCAAATAAATTTCTTATGTCAATTTCATTCAAACTAACCTTCATGTAGGCAATCTGAATTAAAAGAATGAGTGTCTATTTTCATGAAGAAATCCAACAAGACCTAAGCATTTCAAAATGCTAAACATTTTAATTTTAGTAGCAGCCAATATTCATTAACAATAGGCAACATGGGACCAAATCCACATCAGCATCAATCTCTCCAAGAGGGGTGAATCAGCCCTAAGCTGCTGGTGGTAGTGACTTTGCCACCTCAAGCTTAAGTAAGATAAGGGTCAATCGAGGGCTGTCAAGTAAGTAGCTGAATGACAGCAGTATATGAGTAGATAGCCACCTTCAGCTTAGCTATGGATAAGAATAAATGCCAAGATGACAACTGTAACACCCTGATTTTTCCGAAACCTAAAAATTAGGGCTAACAAAAACTTTTTCGCTAATAATGCTAATTAAAATAGACCAGATTAAAACTTTTGCTCAAATCATGTTTCTGTTAAAACCCCAGAGTGCGACAACCAAAATCTTTCCACATGTTTCCACCTCTGTTCCTAATTCCTTAATCTCTGCTCTACCGGAGCCCTGTCCGGTAGGGTATTTAAACTTTGCTCTACGCCTTGTCTCCGTGCGGGGCCATTGGTCCTTGCATTCCACCATGAACATACCTTCGGCATCCCTTTCCCTTTTTGCCTAGCCGGTGTAACCTAGATCAACGTCCGCAGCTAAGTACCCACACGGTACTTCTGTGAAAATGAAACATATGTATGTCAAGAATCTCCTTCGAATGATGTGATCTTCTGCCACCTACTCCGCCATGTTCTGTCGTGAGAATGTGCAAAAATATACTGCTTTTATGTATACGCACATACGCAAAACCCTAATCCGTTTCTTCAGAGCTGTGAATCAAAACCCTAATTCCTCGTGCGGCTCTGCTACCATCCTCTACGTATATATGAGTACACCGATGATATTTCCCAAAACCTTCGCCCTCCACAACCTTCTATAACTACTCTGACCCAGTCGTCAACCCCTATATGCTAAAATTCCAAGTGTATGTATGCACATACACTCCGAACTTTATTTCACTTTCCTTCATACATAAGTGAAACCTAAAGCCCTAGCTTCTTTGCCCTCTCTCGGTACTTCTCTCCAAATCCTGACTGTTAAAACCATGACTTTATCGAAGTTTGATGTAGTTACCAGGTGATCCCTTTTTGTTTCTTTCCCGACACCTGTGTCCAACCCTCCTCCGCATATATACCCTTCTCAAAGTTTGGCTGTGCGTCCCTTGACGCGGGACGACCCCGTTTATTCTTTCCCTACCGGACTTCCTGCATGTCCATGCACACACACACCTGAAATTTTTGCATGCTTGGATACGTGCCAGTCTATCACCCAGACGCTCTCATGTATTTACATGTATCGTCCCATCCATACCTGTATAGGAACGGATATACATGCATATATACATGTTCCCATAGGCCTCCTACCTCCTTCCTCTTTCTTTTGGTACATGCCCTTTTTTTTACTCATCCAACCATGCCACCCAATTCTTCATTCCACCGAAACCCTCTCATCTACTCCCACTGCTCAGCTGCAGTACGAACCCTCTCTCTTATTTTTCCTGCCCTGCACCTTACTGGCCCCCCTCTCTCCTATTCTTTGTCAAAGCTGCTCCCCACGCCACCTTTTCTCTGTCTACTGCAAGCAGCAGTACTACCGTAGCAACCAACACCAGTTTTCCCTCCTCCTCACTCTCACGCTACCACAGGCGCCCATCTCCTTTCTCTGCACATGCAGTACCAGCACCAATCAGCACTCACATTTACTCCCCAGCAACTTTTTCCAGCAACCAAGCTGCTCACTCAAGTCAATCGAGCTGCGCCTAGACTCTCTCCCTAGAGCCGCACCCCACCTTCATCCCTGCCCAAGCTCTTTCTCCTCTCTACTAATTTCCTCAAGCTTGAGCTCCCAAGAACTCGGGCTGTTCCTCAACTCCTACCTGAGCCGTTCTTCCTCCTCCTCCATTCCTCACCTACAACCGAGCTCTACCCCATTCTAGCTCTCTCTCCTCCCAGCTCTACTCTCTCCAAGACGAGTCTGCTCCAAAACCCCAACTCGAGCTCTAGCTCCCCCTCTACCTCATTCTCACCGAGCAGCTCTTCCCCATCACCTCCTCCTTCCCCAAGCTCCATCTCTCCTCCTCAGCTCCTTGCCTCCCTACTGAGCTAGCCGAGCCACTCTGAAAGAGCATCTAGGCCCCAAGTTGGTTTTGATGGTTAATGGCAACTCAAACTGGAATCTAACGTTTACAGTGAGTGTAAGCAGGTTTGTAGGTTCCAGGATGAAGGGTCATCAAGAAAAGGATGACCACCAAAAAAAGGGTACAAGGGTGGTTTCCAGGACTAGGGAATGGCTGTGCTAGGTAGCTGTGCCACAACTGTGAAGAAGCCGGTACTGTGCAAGGAGTTGCAAGCAAGGTGATGGTGGCTTGATGCGTCAAGGACCATGACTACAGTTGGTGGGCAGGTAAAGCCTAGATTTGCTAGTTTCTTTGAGTCCATAGGAAAAGGCTGTACTATCAAGAGGGATGAAGCAATGATGATTTGTGGAGGTTCTAGTTGCTCAATTCTCAGGATGTTGGACAGTGGCACTAATGCTTTGAGGTTAGTGGTCCTACGTCAGCAGTTTTGTATAAGTATGAAACTGGTTGGAGCTGGCACTCTGCAGTGCTAGCAGTAGAAAACCCTAGGGGTTAGAGTCACCGGTGTGACACAGCGGTGTCACAGGTGGTCTAACACTCTATGACTCAGGTAAATCTCTGTACCAGGGAGAGCTTGTAAACGCTAAGGAACCTGCGCTGCGATAGCTTGATTGCTGAGTCAGAGGGCTGTCGGAGGTTCTCTCCTTATAGGTTTCAGAGAGTGTGTGCGCTGAGGGCATGTCATGTGCCCAGACCGGGCTGAGCAGTGCGGCTGCGTCAGTTTAGGGTTTACCTGTGTGTGCCGCTAGTGACACAGGTATCGGTCTGCTTGAGCCGGTTATAGTTGGGCGGAGTGACTGGCTGTGTCACCGGTGGCTGACACCGGTGATTCACTTAATCCTACGTGGCAACAGTGTAACGGTCAAGTGCCTGTGAACCCTATATATAGGGGACCAGGGGAGGTCTTCGACCTCAACCAAGAGCCAATCAGTAACTCACATTCGACTGTTGCAAAGCCTCTTTCCACCGAACGAAAGCCAAGTTTCCTCAGTGTCAGTTCGGGAAGGGTTAGAGTTCTTGAGCAAAGAGCATTGGTTCCTCCAAGAGTTGTTACTGCTGAATCTATTACTCTTGGAGTGTCTACTCCTAGACGGGCATAGGAGTTGCTGGTACCACCCAAGCTTGTGTGGGCTGGACCAGTAGTCAGTGAGGGTGATTGAAGTCTACCTGCTGCAAGCAAAAGGACTTCCACAAGCAAAGGAAGAGGCCTGACGATTCAGTGCTGGCTATCTCTTCGGAGTAGCCTCTCCAACGGAGACGTACCACTCTGCAAAGAGCTAGGAACTTCGGTGAAAAACACTCTGTCTCCTGAGTACTTGTTGTTTTACTCCTTGCTTCTTGCTATATCTGTTTGCTTGTATGCTCATATAGATATTCTGTTTATCTGCTTAGATCACCTTTACACTTATGTCTTGTTAGCTGTCTCACAGTTGGTATAGATCATATCTCACACCTATGTCAGCTACCTGTTACACAGACACTTTGATTGCTTATCATTTTGCTAAGTCATTAGCCCACCTGTGCTAGGCACCTGTGTGATAGCTGCATGCTAATTTACACATCACAACTTACCTGTGTCACTCACTTGTCACACAGCTAGCTAATCCTTGCTTCTGCATAAGGATTAATCTAAACAATTTAATAAAAAGAAGTAATTTTTGTTAGCCTCCTATTCACCCCACTCTAGTCGGCATCTGAAGTCCTTTCAATTGGTATCAGAGCAGGTTGCTCTTTGATTTGGCCTAACAGCCAGAGTTAAAGGATGTCAGGCTATGAGGGTAAAATACCTATCTTTAATAGGACTAACTATGCTTTCTGGAAGAGAAAGATGCAAATGCAGCTTATCGCTATCGATCCAGATGTGTGGGATGTTGTTTATACAGGTTACAACTTGGAGAACCCCAGAACACCTAGCATCGTTGACAAGAGGAATATTCAGAACAATGCTAGGGCAGCCACTGCCATCTTCATGGGATTACAGGAGCATGACTTTAACAGAGTCAGTACCATGGAATCTGTTAAGGATATCTGGGATACCTTGGAGCAGATCTGTGAAGGCAGTGACACTTTGAAGAAGTCAAAGAGGAGCCTTCTGGAATCAAAGCTAGAGAGGTTTGAGCTCAAGCATGGTGAAGACATCAATTCTCTGTTTTCAAGACTCATCATTATCACAAACCAGTTGAAGGCCCTAGGCTCCAACCGAGTGGAAGATGAAGACATGATCAAGAAGTTCTTGTCAGTGCTTCCAAAAGCCTACAGAACACTTTCTTTCGTCAAGTTCTTTATAAAGAAGAAGATGTATACGTAATAGTGAAGAAGATGGTTTTTCAGATTCCCCCAAATAATATGAATTTCTGGCAGTTCTCATGCTGAAAGAAAAAGATGGGTTTGAGCAAATGAAGCCCACAGAAGTGTTAGGAAGGACTCTAATGCATGAGATGGAGCTTAAGCAAGAAAGCAAGCAAAGCTCCTCTCCAGCTGTTAAGAAAAATATTGCTTTGAAGACTACTGCTTCAACATCACAGGTTGAGAGTGATAGCAGTGAAGATCTTGATGAGGAGATGTCCAGTGGAGAAGAGAGTGAACTCATCCTCCTCACAAGGAATTTCAGAAAGTTTTACAAGAAGAAAAAGCAACTTGGATCAGGTGACAGATTCAGAGGGAAGAAGCTGTCAAAAGATAACAAGTGCTTCGAGTGTGGCAAGGAAGGCCACTTTGCTGCTGATTATCCAACCAAGAGAAAGGACAACAGCCAGTACAGAAAGAAGAAGGACTTCTATGGGAAGAAGAAGACCTTCAACAGCAAGCATCCAACCTACTCCAAGAACAAGGCCACTGCCAGAGCTTATGTTGGACAGGCTTAGGTGTCTGAGGATTCAGGCTCAGAAGAGGAGTCTGAAGAAGAAGATCAAGTTGCTGGGATTGCCATCAGCATGGCTGACATACCCAGCTGTGACACAGCCAGGTCACACAGCTCCGAGTCCAGTGCTGAAGCTGACTATCTTCCATCCACTTCTGCCCCTTTGTGTCTCATGGCCAAAAGTTCTAAGGTACTTACTGAGGATGACTTCCCTGATTATGTTGAACTAATGGGCATCCTTGAAAGAACAGATAAGGCCTATGGCAAGGAGAGGAAGGAGAACATATCCTTAAGGGATAAACTCAAGGAGCTGAGTGAATCTTATGATGAGGTTACTGATGACAGGGAAATCCTCAGGCTTGACCAGGAAAACCTGGAAATAGCTCATGAAAAGCTCAAGGCAGCTCATGAGCTTCTGATAAAGGAGCATGAGGAGCTCAAGGAAAAACATTCTTTGTGCACTGATATTTCTTCTACTATATGCACTGATGCTCCCTTGCCTGCTCCTACTGTTATTGAATCATGCCTGAACTGTGCTAGCCGTATAAATGTTCTAACATCCACAATGGAGTCACTGATGATTTAAAAGAGGCATCAACCTCCACTACTACTAACCTTGCGGATGCAGATGATCACAACAAGCTCAAAGAGGAGCTTGAAGAGCCAAAAAGGCTAATGAGGAAAGGCCTATGCACTGCCATTATTGGCATGCAAAATTATTAGCTGATCAAAGCTGAGATGCTCAGAAAGAATGATGGCTGAAAAGGCTTGGGTTACATTCCTTCTGCTCATAAAGATAAACTGCCTACTGCTACTAACTTCAATCTCGCAGAAAAATTTGTGAGGTAGGCAAGTACATATGACAACAAGTTTGTTGGTCATAAGAAGGGTAATGGGAATGCAGTAAACATTCCATCCAACTCATCCTATGTACTACAGATGGATAGAAAAGGGAAGGTTGTGGCTAAGCATGTTGGTCGCAGGCACTTGACAAAGTGGTTGCCTGTGATCTGGGTTCCAAAGGTAACGGTTACCTGTGTCACCAGTGTCTTACACAGTTGTGCAAACCCCAGTGCCACCGGTAGCTCACACAGCCAACTAACCTCTCTGTCTAAGGTTGCAGGTGATAGCAAGCCTAAAAGAATTCATGTCATATCATCTGTTGCTCAGGCTATCAACTATAAGAACAGATCTTCTAACTCTTTAACTGCTGTTTCTGCATATGGTAAAATTGCAAAGGGAACCAAACGAGTTTGGGTCCCTAAACTCCATAACTAATCTTGCAGGATACTGTCTCCAGTGGAACTGAATGGGTTGTGGACAGTGGATGTACACAACATATGACTGGAGGCCGAGAGGAGTTTGTAGAGATCACACATGAAAATCTTTCAAGTAAACATGTGATCTATGCAGATAACTCCAAGGGAAAGGTAAATGGCATTGGTAAAGTTGCCATATCTGAAGATCACTCTTTATCCAATGTAATGCTTGTAGATCAGATAGGCTATAGCCTTATGTCTGTGTCACAGCTGTGTGACACAGGTATGAAAGTCGCGTTCTATCCTGATGAGGTTATAGCTTCAAAACTATCTGATGATTCTCAAGTGTTCAGAGGATGCAGGTCTGGAAAGCTATACACAGTAAACTTCAAAGAACAGCCTGCAGCAGCTCCATGGTGCCTAATGGCCAAGACCAGTGTTGGCTGGCTGTGGCACAGGCGGCTAGGACATGCAGGGATGAAGCTTCTCAACAAACTGAGCAAACATGACTATGTCTTAGGCCTGGAAAAGGTGAAGTTTGAGAAGGACAAGCCCTGCAGCTCATGTCAAGCCGGCAAACAAGTTGGAGCTGCCCATCGTCCCAAGAATGTCATGACCACCACCGCACCTTTTGAGCTCATACACATTGTCCTCTTCGGTCCCACCACATATGAGAGCTTGGGAGGTAACAAGTATGGATTTGTCATTGTAAATAATTTTTCTCGCTATACTTGGGTATTCTTTTTGGAGGAGAAGACACAGGTTTACAAGAAATTCAAGCACCTCATTGTCAGAGTACAAAATGAGTGGAAGGTAAACCTTGTCAAGGTCAGGAGTGACAATGGGACTGAGTTCAAAAACTCAAAGGTGAAAGCATTTTTGGACAAGCATGGAATCAAGCATGAGCTATCAAGTCCATATGCTCCACAGCAAAATAGAGTAGTGGAAAGGAAGAACAGAACCCTGATAGAGATGGCAAGGACACTGCTAGATGAGTACAAGACTTCACCAAGATTTTGGGCTGAAGCTGTCAACACTGCCTGCCACTCCATCAACAGGATATATCTACATCCACTACTCAAGAAGACTCCATATGAACTGCTCACCAACACAAAGCCAAATGTCTCATACTTCAGAGTATTCGGTTGTAAGTGCTACATCCTTAGGAAGGGTAAGCGCCTTACTAAGTTTGAAGCTAAATCTGATGTTGGTATATTCCTTGGCTATGCTACTAACTCTCATGCCTATAGAGTATTCAACACTCTCACAAAGGTTGTTGAAGAATCTGTAGATGTGAACTTTGATGAGTCTTATGGCTCCCAAGGAGAGCAAGTTGCTAATGATGTAGGGAATGTGGACATTCAAAATAAGTCAACTGGTGAGATCAGACCTACTGTCAAGGAAGAACCTGTCTCACCAAGTGATAAAGAACCACTTTCTCCATCACTGAATGAAGATACTGGAGATGAAGACATCGAGCTCGAGTACAACCTAGCCAATGATCTCTTGGATGCAGAGTACCTGTCTCAGCCAGCTGTGTCGCAGGAAGAACCAGCTGTGTCACAGGCAACATCATCAGCTGTGACACCGTTGGTTGACCCCGAACCCCTTGTGATTAGCAGGCTGCAGAAGGATCACCCTGTAGACAATATCATCGGTGCCATTAATAGGGGAGTGACTACTCATTCTCGAATTGCTAATTTCTATGAACATTACTCTTTTGTTTCTAGTGTTGAACCCAAGAACATAAAGGAAGCTCTCATGGATGCTGATTGGATAAATGCTATGCATGAAGAGCTGAATCAGTTTGAAAGAAATCAAGTATGGTCCCTGGTGGAAAGACTCAATGATCATAATGTGATTGGAACAAAATGGGTCTTCAGGAACAAGCAAGATACAAATGGACAAGTGGTAAGGAACAAAGCCAGACTTGTGGCTCAAGGGTTTACACAAGTGGAGGGCCTGGACTTTGGAGAAACCTTTGCTCCAGTAGCAAGACTTGAAGCCATCAGGATCCTCCTTGCTTATGCTGTTCATCATAACATCAAGCTTTATCAGATGGATGTGAAGTCTGCTTTCCTAAATGGTAAACTCTCTTTTATGTTAAACAGCCACCTGGTTTTGAAGATGATAAGAAACCAAACCATGTATACAAACTACACAAAGCACTCTATGGCTTAAAACAAGCACCTAGAGCTTGGTATGATACATTGAAAGAATTTCTGATCAAGAATGGATTTAAAATGGGATTAGTAGACACAACTCTATTCACTAAGAAAAATGGAAAGGATTTATTTGTGTGCCAAATATATGTCAATGACATAATATTTGGCAGTACTAACCGCTCCATGAGTGATGAGTTTAACCAGATGATGACCAAAAGGTTTGAGATGTCTTTGGATGGAGAATTCAAGTACTTCCTAGGACTTCAGATCAAATAACTCAAGGAAGGTACATTCGTTTCACAAGAAAAGTTCACCAAAGACATCATCACTAAGTTTGGCATGAAGGATGCAAAGTCTATTCATACTCCCATGCAAACAAATGGCCATCTGGACTTAAACATCGAAGGTAAGTCTGCTGATCAGAAAGAGTATAGATCCATGATAGGATCCCTGCTTTACTTATGTGCATATAGGCCAGACATTATGTTGAGTGTTTGCATGTGTGCTAGATTTCAAGCTAATCCTAAGGACTATCACAGAGTTGCAGTAAGAAGGATACTGAGATACTTGATTCAAACCTCAGGCTTTGGTTTATGGTACCCTAAAGGTGCAAATTTTGAGCTAGTTGACTATTCTGATAGTGACTATGCAGGGTGTAAGGTTGATCGAAAAAGCACCTCTGGTACTTGTCAATTTCTAGGGCATTCCTTAGTGTCCTGGTCATTCAAGAAACAAAACTCAGTAGCCCTTTCCACTGCAGAAGCTGAGTATATAGCTGCTGGTAGTTGTTGTGCTCAGTTATTATGGATGAGGTAGACCTTGAAAGATTTCAACATATCTTTTAATCAAGTACCCCTCTTCTGTGATAATGAAAGTGCAATTAAGTTAGCCAACAACCCAGTGCACCACCAAAGATCCAAACACATTGAAGTGAGGCACACTTCCTGAGAGAGCATGTTGAGAAGGGAGATATACAGCTATGCCATGTAAGGACTGAAAAACAATTAGCTGATATTTTCACCAAGCCCTTAGATGAGACTAGGTTTTGTGCTCTGAGGAGTGAATTGAATATCATTGATGTCTCTAATCTTCAATAAAAAGGACTGGCTTGGTGTCTAGCTCATATGTTCTGCCATTTATATGCCTTACATGCTCATCGGTGTTGATCACCTGTGTCACAGGTGTATGTGTTTTATGCATAGTGTAGAGATCTTTCAGTTGTGTGTGCACATTATTGTGTACCTATTTTCAAAATCGACTCATGTCAGTTTTAGTTTTGCTTGATTGATTTTCTGGTAAACTGACATTGGAAGATTGCATAAGGATCTCCTGATAGTGTTCATATGCTTGCTCTCTTATCAAACTCTCTCTGTCTTGGTGTTCTATGGATAAAATACTTGTCACCTGAGCTATCCATCTGTGTCTCAGGTGAATGCTTTTGATTTCCGTAGGCCCTAGGGTATTTTGTCTACTCACCTGTGTCATAGGTTCCTCTGTCAACTGTGACACAGCCACCTTATACCCCTTCGGCCTATATAAGACGTCGATACGTTTTCCACAGAACCCACATTCTACATTAAAACCCCAAACTTCCGCCGTGCGCCAAAGCTCCAAATTCTCGACGAAATCGACGTTTCCACCCCTCCAAATCTTTCGAAGCATTGGAGAAAGCTTTCTGAAGAGCTCCAGCAACAATTCATCCGTGCATTATCAGTCTTTACTCAAAGTAAGCTTCCGCCAGCCCTACTTTGCGCCTGTTCTTGCTTAGGGCTTATGTTTTTGCTCTAAAGCCTAATCCATTAGCGCATTGTTAGTTTTTAGGGTTGGTTTAGCTCCTGATAATCTTTCAGAACCTATATTGCTCGAAATTAACCACCGAAAACCTGCAAACCTCTAGATTTATAAAATCTGCCGTCCGCCTCCGCACGTAGCTATGTCACCGCTAGGGTCGCACCTGTCACACAGGCAAGTCTATTCAAAAGGCTGAGACCTCGGTTTGTTATCAAGTCTCCACCTGTGTTTCCTCATTCTCACACAGGTGTCTCACACAGTTACTACCTTTTGCATCTCAGGAACACCTCTTACCTATATTCTGTCTTATCTATCTGGTTTCTACATATGTCTTCAGGATCTGAGAAAGCTAACAGTGGGATGCAGTGGTCTAACCCAGAAGCATCCAGCTTTGAGATTATCATTTCAGATTCAGATCAGGAAAGAGAGAGGCTGAGACAGAAAGCAGAGGTTGCTGAAAGAAGAAAGGCAAGTGAAAGGGCTTACAGGCAGAGAAAAGCAGTTGCAAAGAAATCAGCTTCTCAAGCTGGTAAATCCAGTTCAGCTCAGCGTGCTCCACCCAAGAGGACAAGATCCTTAGCTACTGTTGAGCACACATCCTTGGGAAAGGAAGCAGCTAAGAGGCAGAAGCAACCAACTAAGAGAGGTTCAAAGCCACCAGTCTCTCAAGCAACTCTTTCAGATTCAGATATTGGGGATGACATCCCAATAGGGCTCAGGGCCACTCTAAGGATGAAAAAGGCTGAAGAACACTGGGAAGCTATTAAAGCTCAAAAGATTGGCAAACAGCTAGATGCAAAAGAGCAAGCTGAAAAGAAACTTCAGCTGGTCCATTGACCATCTTCTCTTCAGAAGAATTGGCCAAACACGATGCCTTAGCCCTAGAGAGGCTAGAAATTTATGAAGAAGCAAGAAAGAGCCAAGCAAAGCTTAAAGAATTTCTCAACAAAAGGAAATGAGAGCAGCTAAATTGAAGAAACTGAAAGCTGCTCGAGGCAAAAGCAAAGAGAGCTTTCAGAGGTATAAAACTCTCATAACGGTGCAAGCTTCCGAAGAAGAACGTGGCAAGGTTCTAGCCCAAACTGCCACTCTTGCTGGTATAAGAAAGCAGAAAGCCTTGTCAGAGGCTACTAAGTTCAGACAAGAGAAAGCAGCAAGACTCTCTAAAGCCTCTCAGCTTATTGGCATCGTAGTCAGAGAACCTGAAGCCTCAATGGAAGAACAGACTGAAGCTCATGTCGAGCAGCCTGCAGAAACCTCCTGGATTCCTGAAGCATCACCTCCTGCTGCTGCACCTACTCAAGCTCCCAAAAGGAAAAGATCAGAAACTGTTGTGATCAGTGATGAACCTCAAGCCAAGAGGCAGCCAGATGCAGATGTCGAAATAATTTCAGAGATGACTCAGAGCTCCAAGCCATCCTTAAAAGTTCAATTTGAACAATAGACGTCTGCCATTCAAGATTTGAAGAAGGAGATGCCGTCACCGGTGTCACCGGTGGCTAGCCCAGCTAAGTCAAGTCTGCAGACATATCAGAGGAGAAGCAGAAAATCTCGAAGTTCTATAAGTGTAGAATCCATTTCCACCCTGGATGTCCAGAAACAGATGTCTCCATCCCAATTTCTGGTGTCTGAGGCCGAAGAACAGACAACCAAAGAGGCCCATGTGCTCCCGTCACCAAAGCCTGGATCTGTGACGCCTTTGGAAGCTGCCAAACCAACAAGTCCACAGCTGTCTCAACCAGCTGTGTCACAGGCAGACGAAGCTCAGGCCTAAGAGCCTCGCCTGTCAAAATCACCTATGCCACCGCCAGCTGACCCAGCCCCTTCAGTTCAAGCACCTATGTCATCACCTGTGGCACAGGCAAGTAAGTCAGCTGAGCAAGAAGAAAGCTCTGAGAGCTCATCAGATGATGGCAGAGGTGTGTCGGTTACCCCTCCAAGGCCGAGAGCAGCTAGAGCTGATTCAGATGAAGATTACCAAGCTGAGAGATCATCTCCAAGTGCAGAATCAGCTGACGAAGAAGAGGAAGAGGAAGAAGAGGCTGAACAAGCAGATAGCTCACCCAGTCTCTCAGTTGGAGAAGAAGATCTAGAAACTAAGTATTATTACATCTTCTCTCATGCTTTGAGGACTGAGGCGAATCAAATGCAGTTCATCTCCCGAGCTGTGGCCAAGAAGCTACCCAAAAGTGATCCCCAAAAATCAAGAAGCAAAGTTGCCTCCATGAGCACAAGTGCTTTCATAAGAATGAGGTCAGCTTGCCCATATTCAATGAAGATAAGGAGTTTCAGGATGCATCTTGCTCAGACCCCAGATTTCACACTAATCTTCAAAGGGGTATCTACCATTAAATCCTTGCTTCCAAGGGATTTGTAGACTGCAAGGCCATAGACTGGTCTATTCTAACTGATCCCAGACTGAGGAGTCTTCAATCTCTCATCCAAGCCTCAAGTCTGGAGTTCATATGCAATTTTCAACAAGATTATGACCCAGAAATCATTAAGGAATTCTATGCCACTATCTGGGTAGATCAAGAAAATCAAGATGTCATGCTATGGAAGACAAGAGGCCAGCTGCTCTCAATCACAGCTCCAGAATTCAACAGCTTGTTTCATGCACCAATAGAGCCTGGTATGCCAAATTTATTCAAGCTAGAGCCTGTCTCCAATACTGACAGAAGAAGATTCTATCCAAGGAATTTTACATTCCCTGCCAATGCTCCTTCAGATCATGTGTACTTCAATGGAATCACAATCACAACAAAGCATCTAGTCAAGATCCTTCATGTCACCCTCCAGCCAAAAGGAGGAAATACAGATGCTGTTTACAATTCAGTATGGCAGGTGCTGGTGCACATAGCAAAGAACATTCATTTTGATGTGGCCAGATATATATTCCATGAGATAGATGCTGTCCAGAAGGACAAGAAAGCTAAGGTGAGGTATGGATCGTACATCATGTACATGATCCTTTAGAGAACAGGTCTTCTGGATTCCAACTTTGACATGACCGTAAAGACCATCAAGACCCAGCTCAGGCCTTAGGCTGATGACCATCCTGATGAGGTTGCTGTTCCAGCTTTGTTTGGCGAATCCCCTGAACCAGCTGTGTCAGCTCCCGGTGACACAGCTGCTCCAACAGCTCCTCAAGCACCTGCTCCCTCCGTGCCTGTGCCTCAAGTCCAAGTCCCCGCCGGTGTCACCGCTGATACTCCCACAGCTGACCCAGTTGAGTTAGTATTTGTGACACAGGTGGCTGAAGATGGCACTCTGTCCTCCTCTCTGATGTCTCAAGCAGTAGCTAGAGCTTATCAGAACAAAGTGATGCCAACACAGTTTGCAGCTCTGTGCCGAGAGAACTTTCAGCTCAGATCAGAAGTCTCCAGTCTGCAACCAAAGGTTGATTAGTTGCAGGCTCAGATGTCAGAAGTTCTCCAGCTGTTGAAGTCAAAGCTCTGAATGTGTCTCTTTCTCACCCCTTTCAAAGCTCTGAATGTGTCTCTTTCTCACCCCTTTCTGGTGTTTTAGTGTCAAAGGGGGAGAGATTCATACATAGGGGGTGAGAACAAAGGGGGAGAGATTTGTACAAAGAGGGAGAGAATAGAGGAAGGGGGAGAAAGAAATTTATTTTCTAGTGTACTCAAGGCTTGTTCTATTTCTGATTTTTCTGCCTTGATTACAATTAATACTAAGTCTTATTTTGCTCATTTTACTCTGATGCTGAAACATTTCAGTGTGCCAAGTGTGTTGCTCTGATGCATATGTCTAATGCTCTGATGCATATGTCTAGACTGTTATTGCTCTGATTAGTCTGCTTGCTCTGATTCATATACTCATGATTAATCCTATGCTCTGATTCATGTCTAGCCTATGCTCATTGACTTATGCTCTGATTCACATACTCATATTAAACATATGCTCTGATTCACATATTCATGTTAGAGCTCTCGCTCTGATATATATGCCCATTGGCACTCTGATACATATGACCAGTAATTTGTTTGGCTCTAATACATATATCCATAGTGAATCTGCTCTCTAATATTCTCATATGCTCTAAGATATATATTCAGATGCTCTGACACATTTTTATATGCTCTGGTCCTTGCAAATGCATCAAGAGAAAAATATTTCAGTTCAGCTCATTATTCTCTGACAAACTTATTGTTCTGAACTGATAAGAGTGTAAGTTGTAAGAAAATGCTACCCATATCCAAAAATCATAATATGTGCATTGGCAAGTTAAAAATATATCTCTTGTGCACAGCTTCAGGGGGAGTGTATTCTCTACAACCTGCATATATACCTTCTATTCAAATTGATATGCAAATCTGTTGAATGGGTTGCCACTAACCACCCAAAAGGGGGAGATTGAAAGAGCATCTAGGCCCCAAGTTGGTTTTGATGGTTAATGGCAACTCAAACTGGAATCTAATGTTTACAGTGAGTGTAAGCAGGTTTGTAGGTTCTAGGATGAAGGGTCATCAAGGAAAGGATGACCACCAAAAAAAGGGTACAAGGGTGGTTTCCAGGACTAGGGAATGGCTGTGCTAGGTAGCTGTGCCACAGCTGTGAAGAAGCCGGTGCTGTGCAAGGAGTTGTAAGCAAGGTGATGGTGGCTTGATGCGTCAAGGACCGTGAATACAGTTGGTGGGCAGGTAAAGCCTAGATTTGCTAGTTTCTTTGAGTCCATAGGAAAAGGCTGTACTATCAAGAGGGATGAAGCAGTGATGATTTGTGGAGGTTCTAGTTGCTCAATGCTCAGGATGTTGGATAGTGGCACTAATGCTTTGAGGTTAGTGGCCCTATGTCAGCAGTTTTGTATAAGTATGAAACTGGTTGGAGCTGGCACTCTGCAGTGCTAGCAGTAGAAAACCCTAGGGGTTAGAGTCACCGGTGTGACACAGCGGTGTCACAGGTGGTCTAACGCTCTATGACTCAGGTACATCTCTGTACCAGGGGAGAGCTTGTAAACGCTAAGGAACCTGCGCTGCGATAGCTTGTCTGCTGAGTCGGAGGGCTGTCGGAGGTTCTCTCCTTATAGGTTTCAGAGAGTGTGTGCGCTGAGGGCATGTCATGTGCCAAGACCGGGCTGAGCAGTGTGGCTGCGTCAGTTTAGGGTTTACCTATGTGTGCCGCTAGTGACACAGGTATCGGTCTGCTTGAGCCGGTTATAGTTGGGCGGAGTGATTGGCTGTGTCACCGGTGGCTGACACCGGTGATTCACTTAATCCTACGTGGCAATAGTGTAACGGTCAAGTGCCTGTGAACCCTATATATAGGGGACCAGGGGAGGTCTTCGACCTCAACCAAGAGCCAATCAGTAACTCACATTCGACTGTTGCAAAGCCTCTTTCCACCGAACGAAAGCCAAGTTTCCTAAGTGTCAGTTCGGGAAGGGTTAGAGTTCTTGAGCAAAGAGCATTGGTTCCTCTAAGAGTTGTTACTGCTGAATCTATTACTCTTGGAGTGTCTACTCCTAGACGGGCGTAGGAGTTGCTGGTACCACCCAAGCTTGTGTGGGCTGGACCAGTAGTCAGTGAGGGTGATTGAAGTCTACTTGCTGCAAGCAAAAGGACTTCCACGGCCTCTCCCTGCCGTGGCTGCTCATTTCTGCCACCTTACCCTGCCGCGGCAAGCCACCGGCAACTCGTGGCAGCTACCGCTGCCACTTTCTCTGCCATGGCAGCTCAAGGCTGCTGCCACTGCCCACCCCGTTGCTCTGCACGCTGCCGCGGCAAACCCCTCCTACCGCCTAGCTCCTACCGTGGCAAGCTACTCCTGCCACAGCTACCTTGCTCCTGCCACAGCACGCCACTGCCGCAGCTACCTTGCTCCTGCCGCGGCAAGCCACTCCTGCCATGGCAAGCCATTGCCACCCTCGTCCATGCCCAAGCCACTGCCCCGGCCGTCTAAGCCGCACCGCCTGCGTGCTGCCAAAGGCATCTCCTTGCTATACGTCTTCAACACCACCCCTTTTACAGCCAACAAGTATTTCCCTCCCTTATTTCTAGCTCAACCCAGCATCGGGAGCCCCTCCTTCGCTGTTTACAGTCCTAATCATCTAGATTCTTGTTCATGAACCTATTTATTCCTATAGGTTTCATAAATTTTGAAATTTCTTAAGGTCAAAATTAAGATACCTTTTGAATATGCATGCCAAGTATAGAACCTCCTCGATCTAACTTCCAGTAAGTTAGTCTTCAGGAATAGCTAAGATTGCCAACCTTAAAGTGATAAGAACAGTTAGGAGGAAGGAAAAACCTAACAAGCTTAATACAATGTTAAGTGAGGATATACCTTGCAGTGTTCATCAAACCCTAATTCGGGCTTGAAGACCCTCAACATAACCTTTGTACCTTGGTTTAACAAATGAGGCTAAGACATAAAGAATGTCCATCCGAATGCAAAATAAATCGATGAAACTCTAATTCAGCAATGTACCCAATGGTTAATGTTCTTGCTTAACCTAGTGAG
Organism: Stipa capillata; assembly: GCA_019208055.1. NCBI lineage: Eukaryota > Viridiplantae > Streptophyta > Magnoliopsida > Poales > Poaceae > Stipa > Stipa capillata. The sequence continues at coordinate 133,212 of JAGXJF010004884.1, forward strand.
CCTAAGTAGCTTCCTAGAAATCTCATAAATTTGTAGCTACCCTAACCCATCATGAAGTAATGATTTTGATGATCTGGTTTTTCATTTGCTGTTATTGGGTTTTCGTTCGCACCGTCATTCATTGAGTGTTCTCTCGACGTGTAGGTGTGACGCCATGATACCTTCGTGCGAAGGATTCCGGATGAGCACCGTATCAAGTTCGGCTCTGAGACCCAGCCAATAATGCCAGGCAAGCTCTCCACCCTTGATCATGTTGAATCCCAAGTTTATGAAATATATTTTGTTTTACGAAACCTGCATGCTATGTTTTATACCCGTTATTTTATGTAGTCTAGTTATGTCTGGCACCTAGACAACCCTAGCTCGACCCTGTATTCCTTGTCACCCTAAGGATTACGTATTTCGGAGAAGTTACCGGAAACCTAGGGTAGAGTATGTATGTATGCTTAGCCCTGCGGTAGAAAAATTAGGTTTTCAAAATAAAAAGAGGAATACTCCCATATTTCATGTGGCAAATGTTTGGAAACGGACCATCGTGTCCGAAGGAGTATGAAGGTAGTATATCCATGGGTTGGGATATTTTACCGTGAATAGGTTTTGTGAAACCAAAATGACAATGGAGAAGATTTTGATCCGGGTCAGAAATGAAGGGCAAAAGCAGGAAGCTTGTTAAAGTGCGATGAAAGGCCCGACGTGGTTCTCGCTGTCCGTTTACGGGAGTGGTGTGGAGTCCCTCTCGGATCACCTAAAAACCGATCTTAAGTGCCGTTTGGCCAAGTCTTACCATACGTCCACATGTCCTTTATGGGAAGGACTTGATCTAGTACCCGGCTTGAACTAGCATGAACCTGTAGGCAGTGTGTAGCATGCAGATGAGGTTGTAGCCTCTGTAGAGAAAAGTTTCCGCGGGAAAGCGATGGCTTGTTCGCCACAAAGTTGGAACACCAACCTCCTTGCAAGCGATGATACTGACTCAAGCTAGGTTTGAGACATGTAATTCTGGCGGGTTCATGGCTGGGTTCACACCGGTGAAGAGTCTCGTTGTACTAGCTTTGGTAGCATGCGGCGCGCAGTATGCCCAGGGTGAACTACATCATGTGGGTAAAGTTGTACCACCTCTGCAGAGGGTTAAAACTATTCGAATAGCCGTGTCCACGGTCAAGGATGAACTTGGTTGGGCCACACTAAAGTAGACTGACTTTCAAAGTCAAAAAAGGGTTATGGGTTTAAGGACGCGATCTGCCGTGTTCACAGGGTGGCATGCAAGTTCCCGTTGAGTCGGGAAGAGTGAAGAAGGGATTTCGCCGTGGACTCGGGCAAACCCTAGTATCCCCGTAGGTACTGGGTGAGCTATGTCTCCCTGAGGAATCGGGCGATTACCATGTTTTCGTTGGTATCCCCGTATGTACTGGGTGAGCTATGTCTCCCCGAGGAATTGGGCGATTACCATGTTTTGCCGTTATAGCGGAAAGCATAGAGATGATCTCCCCGTTGTAACGGGAAGAGTGATACAAGCAGGTACCTTATCTCGCTGCGTCGAGATACTTTGCTAAAACTGTTTTAATATCTATTTACATATTTCAAATGCAAACTTACTTTCCTGCACAATATGAAACCTAGGATAGAGCCAATCTCTTGATAATTCCCCTGCATGCTCATATCCGTGATAAACTCCCTGGCGGAGTGCTTGCGAGTACATTCAATGTACTCACCTGGCTTGTAGATTTGGCCAGACAGAAGGGCAACAGCTCGAAAGCAACGACGTTTTCTGCGTAAGCTAGGGCGTAACCCCAGTCAGTTGCCTGTCGAGTATGGCATACTGATGGGCCACATCACCGCTCGATTTTCGCTGCAAGTTTCTAGCCGTTGGGCTAAAGGTATAATTATTCGATCTCGAAGATCGGTTTTATATCATATTCTAATAAGTGCGTGTATGACCTTGATATACAGGTTAACTTGTGTGTGTCGGCTACTGATTATGGAACCGGTACAGTAAACACAAGGGTTTATCCGGCCTAAAACCGGGTACGCCACAACAACCAACCACCTTATTCATTTAGCCATGAAGTGAGTCACCTATTAGGTGTTAGTCATTTTCGAAATTCCAACATACCAGCCCCAAACACCTATAAATAGGGCCTTAGATGCTTCATTCATATCACCACACAAACCAGTCTCCAACATCAGTAGAAAGTATAGGAGCTTGGCTAGTAGAGAAGAAATAAACAAGACAACGAGGAGGAGGAGGCATCTCCTGAAGAAGCAGGTTCTAGAATACCACAAGACCAAGCTTCAAAGTTGCTTAAGGTAGAAAAGGAGAGATGATATAGAAGTAAGCCTTTAGAAAGACGAGAAGCAATACTTAAGTTCTGCAGAAATAATATGCGTTAAGTTAAGTGAACCACCCAATAAATCAAGTGAAAGCAATCTGTTCTTATCAATTAAAATAGAAAGGGTATAAATGATGTAATATCTGTTCTTGGAATAGATAAGGGGAATTAGAGAAGGTGTAGCTGAGATAGATTGAGATCAGTAGAAAGAAGGGAAAAGAGTATAGTATCAGTCTTATTAAGATCAAGGAGGGTATAGTGATCTGTTCTTATCAGTTTTGAATTAGATGAGAAAAAGTTAGAGAGAGTAAGAGGGTTAGGCTAAGGACTTGCATAGTATCTGTTCATACCAGTAGAATAACTAATGCATATACTCTCAGATTGTAACTTAATATATAGCTATAGTAATCATCACTGAGATATCTTGGGTAGAATCTGTTCTTATCTTTGCCCACATATCAGAATCAAAGATTCATCATAATAACCCTCTCTAACAAGAAGCAAGGTAGCATATGTTCATGCATCACATACATATATGAGTAGATATACTAAGAAAAGAGTATAGCTTTCTGTTCTTATCAAATTCAACTAACAAAAAAGGAAAGCTAAGAACAAGTGTAGTCTCTATCCATGTAAATCCAAGAATCAGGCTAAGGCAATTATCCTCATCAACCAGCCAAGGCAACGAACTCATACACATACATATCTATTCTTATCAAAGTCAAACATATAGCGTAACCATGGCAGTAAGATCCTAAAAACCCTAAAATAGTACCAAATAAGCCATGCCGAATCTTCAATCAACCATAGTGCCATTCAGAAATAGTAGTGGTGGAAGAGAAGGGTATACTCACCTATAGAGAAGACCGATGGCGTGTGGACGGAAATGAGGCAGGCGATGTCGACGAGGCTGAATGAAGAGGCGGTAGCAGTGCCGTGGAAGGGAGAGTGGTAGGCGGCGGTGGCAAAACCGTGTAGCAGGCGGTGCTGGAGAGACCGAAGGGCGGCAGTGATTTTTGGGAGAAAACGGGAGCAGAGGAAGGGGCATGAGGGAGGTGGTGAATTTTTTTAAATAATATTTTTTTCCCATGAATCCCAAAAGTACAGCATGGATTCAAAATATTACAAAAATGAGGCTATGTCGGCTCTCGAGAGGCCGAAAAGGACAAATCGGCCATTGGGCAGCCGACTACCTCACGCATCGACTAGTTGGCGGCCGAATAGACCTACTCAGCCGCTGTTTAGCCGGCGTGGCAGCTTGTCAGCCAGTGGCTGGCCGACTTCCTCTATTAATCGGCCCGGGGCTGGCCGACTCGTGCGGTCGGCAATTAAGAGCCCGACTCGGGCCTCAGTTACGCACGCGATGCCACACACGTGCACGGGGAGGTGAACGGTGGCGCGACGCGGCAAGGCGGGTGGGGCGGCGTGGTGGCGAGGCGAGGCGCGGAGAGGCTGGGTCGGCGGCGTGGCGAGTGGTGGCGCGGGCTAAGGAGATAGAGGAGAGGAAGAGAAGAGAAAGAGGAAAAAGAGGAGACAAAGAGAAGAGAAGGAGGAAGAAGAGAAGTAGCGTCGTGGATTTTTCATTGTTTAGGTAAACTCTAACTTCAAATTTTTTTTGTCGATTTAGCTTACTAATTAATTCGAACACAATTACTTTAGATTAGCATTGATTAGCATTAGAAATATGTTTTGTTTAGCTTAACATGTTAGCTTAGTGTTAGATCGTAATTCTTTATTAATATGCTAGGCACTATGTGTAATGTATAACTGTAATGTGGGCCTGTACAGTTAGGGCTCTTCTATACTTCAAGTGTTGTATTGTACCGTTATTCTAATGTGTATCATTGTTTATGCATTTAAGTATTTCATGAACTGCAATACTGCTTCACATATGTGACATGTTATGTTCGTGCCACAATCAAGCAGGTATGACAGACTTCGAGTTGCTTGATGCCTGGGTGGAATGTAAACACAGAGGAAGGAAGATTGCTGACGGGGAGTTCAGCCTGGTCTTGAGGACCCAAATCCCCTGAGTGGCGTTGAGGATTCACCCCGCATGGATTGAAAGGTACATCCACGCGAGTGGCTATGTAAGCAATTCATTGTGATGTATAATATGCATGCACTATTATAGGTTGGGGTGGGTGGGTCTACTCTCACTGGCACGGATGGTGGAGGGCACTAACGAGGACTACCAGCTCCTCGGTGAGGAGGAAGAACCTCATCACATGGAGGTCAGCTCGAGACATTTTCCTTTCGATAGGGCTTTGCTGACGTGTCCTGTTGATCGATGGAGGCTGGAGACCCATACCTTCCACTTTCTATGGGGTGAGATGGCCCCGACACTGCAGGACGTGTCTTACCTGCTTGGTCTCCCGATAGAGGGGGAGGCAGTAGGACCTTTGGAGGCTTCACTGACCTGGCAGGCAGATCTCGTACACCGCTTTGTAGGTGTTCGTCCACACGACGAGCCCCTCCAGCCTATTGATGAGCACCAGAAGCACGACTCGAAGTGGGCACGGTACCGACAGTTTGAGGTGAGCGCGAAACACTTACCTTGTTCATGGAGATATTTATGTCATTTGTAACCAGATGATCAAGAAATCATGCAGCTAGGGGAGGTTGGTTGGCCAGGTGAGTAGCTGACGAAACACCAAATCACTCATTCGTTGGGGGTGTACATCATGTGGCTTTTCAGCCATGTGATGTTCACCAGCTCTCACGGTGATACAGTCAATGCCCGCCACATCGAGTTTGCGAGACAGATAGCTAACGCCCAAGACCCGGGTGACGTTGTGCCCAAGAGTTGTGGATCGGCCGTTCTTTGTTCCACTACCGCGCACTATGCGACGCTTGCACAAGGAATACAACGAAGCCATCCTTGCTTGGCTGCCCCTTTCTGCTTCAGGTGAGTTGTTTGTACTTGCATGTTATGAATATTTCACAATATGTTAGCAATGTTAATTATTACGCAGGTGTGGTCGTAGGAGCATTTCCTTATAGGGAGACCTTTCATGAACGTGGACGAGCCTTACGAAGTTGAGTTGTACCACCACAACCCACTTGGAGAACCTACTTTTGGTTCTTTGTGGAGACGGCATCGGGTAAGTTCGTGCTTACTTGCATACGTACTTTTGCTATATCCATTTGATTGTTGCCGATTAGCTTCTTGTACTGTCATGTTACAACCACAGTTTGCGTCTACATAGCTGAGAAACTACTACCTTACATTCACTGAGCAGTTCGAATTCTTGCCTCATGAGAAGGTCACGTGGGAGCCTTACATTGAGGAGGCTTTGCTCCATCGTGCTCCCCACGGCCTTTCTCCATTGTGCACTAGGTACGAGGCATACTGGATGATAAGGAAGAAGATTGTCTTTGACATCTTCGTTGAAGATTACGCTGTGCATTGTGTGATGCGATAGTTCGCACGCAGTTTGTGTGCATCGTGGCACGCATGGGTGTGTTTCATTTACATAGCTATCATAGAATAAACAACATTAGTTACATATTTAAAGCATTGCAAATGTGGTTTTTGAAGGTCGACTTGTAGAGGGGGATGTGTTAGGGCACAAGAATGGACACAGCTCTTGCACCCTTACATTCAACCTTGGGGGAGGCTATGATGGACCGTTGGGAGGAGGCTAGGGCCTTTAACGTTTAGGCTCGCCGGCTTACCTTCAGTGGTATGTTGGTTGTACTTGCATTTTTCTTCTACCACGCATGGAGCGTTAGGAGATATAGCCTACACATACCACAGAATTGTACCCACTTGAGAGTGCCCATTTGAGGGCCAATGCGGTACGTAGTATTATGCATTTCAAAATTGATGTTAGCCACTATTTTCGTTTCTGACTACTTTCTTATGTACGTGTAGAGTAAGGGGGCACGCACCCTTCGCGACCACATCACGACCGCACTTACGGGCTCAAGCTCTTCACTTAGGACAAGAGAGTTCTCCACTGCGTGGTTCCGTGTCGAGTTATGCCGGAGTTTGCTCGACGCTCTTTCGTGCACACGGGTGTCAGACATTGCCGATTCACACAGACAATGTGGAGCACACCTCCCTCGAAGGCCATCCACACAGCAACCTCGCCCCCCAGGTCCTTCACAGGCAGGTGGGTTGTCCTAGCAGGCTCCTCAGTAGGAGGTTAGACAAGTCTTTCCCTAGGACATGCCGTTGTGCTCTCAGCGCACACCTACATAGCTTTTGTCCATGATTCCGACACCTGGTACGTCTTTATTGTCGCTTCTGTAGTAGAGTGATTATTTTTTCGTGCGATCATTAACTATTGTCTCGCATAGGTTTTGTTGCTATGTCAGAAGGGAGAGGAGGTTTGGACAGCACGTCCCGATACTACCTGAACACTCAGTTCAACCCCGCCGATGGTTCTGCGCAGGGAGGAGGTTATCTTAATCCCTCGTCACCGCCGCCACCCATGCAGGACACCCAGCCTATAGCCCCTCAGCCTGATGAGCTCTTGCTTGGTAGAGGCCGACGTATGATTGTTCAGCCGGGACAATTGACGTACTCGGACTTTCGCAAGAGGCCACGGAGTGTGGTGCATCGAGGCCGTGGACGGGAAGGCCCAAGAGGACCTAACTAGGGAGACTAGCAGGAGTACATTAGGACCATTTGCTTTTGAGTTTTCTCTATCTTAGTTGTAGTACGCACTACTGCAGAACGGGCTTCTACTGACGGGCACTTAACCCCCTCTACTGACGGACGGGGGGCCCGTCACCCTGGGAATGTCAGTGGAGGGGTGACCTCCACCGACGGGCACGGGGACCGTCAGTGTAAACCAATCACCACTGACGGTCGTCTGATACGCGACCGTCAGTGGTAGGACCTCACCACTGACGGTCTATGTATCAAAGACCGTCAGTGGTACCGGCTCACCACTGACGGGCTATCTCTACGCGCCCGTCAGTGGTAGGACCTACAGCTTGGCCATACGGGCTTCACCACTGACGGGCGTTTGTTAAGTGCCCGTCAGTAGAGCTTCTGTTGTGCATCTCCATTCAGCACCTATTGCACAAATATATTCACAATTTTCACAAATATGTTCACAAATTTCACAAACATTTACAATTCTCACAAATATAGTCATATATTTCACAAACATCCATAAATTTCACAAATATACACAAATTTTCATAAATTTCAGAAATATTCACAAATATAAAATTTGATATAACTTATTCGTAATGACATAACACTTCACGTAACCGTTAATCACAGGTATGAAAGAAAACAAGTATATTTGACGAGCGACATAATAAAGTTTTTTAAACAACTAATCTACTGATTCCCGCTTAAGTTTAGCTTCGAAAACTGGGGGCCGGCGTAGAATTCACCCATTGGATTGATTACTTCAAGATTGATGATTTTGGCGAAGACTCTTTGGATGCGGGCAAAGTCCTGACGCCAATCGTACAAATGATGTCCTAGCTCACTCCAAGCCTTCAGTTCTTTCATATCCTTCCAATGCTTGTTCTTGTACCGGACAAATAGGTCCATATGGGCACAGGTGTAGTACCCACATGTCACGCTATTTTCGGGCTGAACTCTGCAAGGGAACTTGTAATGGTGTACCATTTTTGTCGCTTTTGGAGGTATTTTTTGATGGCCCGAGAACTTGGCTCTGAAAAAGGCTGCATCCAAAATAGAAGTGATATTTTTGAAGTTCGATCTCGTCTGCGCATCGGAGTCGAAGTAGAATGCCTTGGCCTAGCTTGGAACTATCACAATGAGGACCCAGTGGTCGCTGCGTCAATGTGAACAAATGAACGTAAGAAGGCGGAGATACATGCGTAAAAAACAAAAAATTCATACGGTGCTAAGTTAAAGGACTTACGGAGGGTTGTAGGGGGCTAGTATGTACTCCTTGTCCTTATGCACGATGAAGACACGCGATAGATATTCTTGTAGAAAGTCTCGACCGTCCGTGGTATCAGCGTAGCCTTCGTTCATGCAAATCGGATCAACTATCGCGATATTGGAGTCCTGTAGACGTCTGCACTCTTGGGCTTGATAGAGAGCGCATAGCCTGACCATCGTGGTGTTGAGCCTGTAGAGGTTGAACATATTGAAGAGGTCTTCAAAATTGAGGTCGAAGGTGTCCTGGTCGTTCTCCATGAAGAAGTTGTAATCTCTTGGCACCTTGACCTTCCAATATTGGCAGAATGTTTGCTGCTCTCTGGACATCTTTAGGTAATATTCATGCAGCGCCTTCATGTCCTCGGAAAGATTGTCCAACTCGTCCTGCGGGAGCAAGTCCTGACCTGGTTCGTAAACATATCGCCAGAGACCCATGCTCCGTGTAGATAATTTGGATGACGATGCCGATGCCGAG
>JAGXJF010004886.1:0-10000 GCA_019208055.1 Stipa capillata
TATTTGTGTTTTGTGTCTTTTTGATTTTGTATATTTTTTGTTGATTTTGTTGTGATTATTTGTTTTGTTTTGTTTTTTGAATTTGATGTTTTTTGTATTTTTCTGTGTTGTATTTTTTTGTTTCATTTTTGTGATTTTTTTTGATGTATCTTTTTTTGTTGTTTTTATTTGTGTTGATTTTTTTTGTATTTTTTGGTTTTGTTGTGTATTGTTTTGTATGTTTTCTTACTATGTTGTTGGTGTATATGTTTTTGTTTTATTCTTTTTTGATGTTTTTTTGTTTGTATTCTTGTTTTTTATTTTTTTCTTTTTGTTTTTTGTTTTTATATATATTTTTTTTGTTTTTGATATTTTTGTATTTTGTTGTTTTTGATTTGTGATTTGTTTTCTTATGTTGATTTTTATTTTTGATATATTATTTTGAATGTGTTTTTTTGTTTTGATGATTATATATGATTTTGTTTGTGTATATTTTTTGTTTTTGTGATTTTATTTCTATGATTTTGATGATATATTTTTTTGTTTTTTGATGTTATGTTTCTATATGTTTGTGTTTTTGTGTTTTGTGTGTGTATGTGTTATTTATGTTTTGATTTTGTGATTTGTGTTTGTATGGTGTTTTTTTATATCTGTTTATGTTTTATATCTTGATGTGTTTATGTTTTGGTTTTTTTATGATATGATTTTGTATGTTTTTTTTGTCTTTTGTGTGTGTATATCTATATGTTGTGTATTTTGTTTTGTATTGTGTATTTTGTTTTATATTTTGGTGATTTGTATATAGTGTGATATGATTTTTTTGTTTGTATATTTTTTTGATTTTTTTGTTTTATTTTTGATTTGTTGTTTATTATTTTATTTGTTTATGTTTTTATGTTTTTTTTATGATGTATATTATTTTTTTGTGTGATTTTGTGTGTTTTGATGTTTTGATTTTGTTTTGTTTTTGATTTTTTTTGTCTATTTGTGTCTGTATTTTGTGTGTGTGTGTATATTTCTGTTTTATTTTTAGTTTGTATGTGTTTGTTTTGTTGTGTTTTTGTTTTTTGTGTTTGTTTTTTTTGTGTGTGTGTTGATGTTTTGATGTGTTTTGATTTTGATTTTTTCTTTTATTTATGTATTTTTTGTATGATATTTTGTGTTTTTTTGTGTGATGTTTTATTTGTGTTTTTTTATTGTTTTTTTGTGTGTATTGTTTTTTTGTATATTTTTTTGTGTGTGTGTGTGTTTTGTATGTTTTATATTTTTTTTTGTTTTGTTTTTTTTTGTGTATTTTGTGTATTTTTTTGTTTTGTGATTATGTTTTTTGTTTTATGTGTGTGTTTTGATTTTTTTGTGTGTGTTGTTGTATGTTTTTTTGTGTGTTTGTTTTTGATGTTTTTTTTGTATGTTTTTTTTATGTTTGTCTGTTGTCTATGTGTTGATGTTTTATTTTATTTTGTTTTATATTTTGTGATTTTGTTTTGTGTTTTGTTTTGTTTGATTTTATTTTGATTTTTTTTGTTTTGTTTTATTTGTATTTTGTGTTTTTTTTTATTGTGTGTGTGTTTTATTTTTTTGTTTTGTTTTGTTTTTTTGTGTATTTATATATATTCTTTTGTTTTCTTTGTGTTGTTTTGTGTTGTATTTTGTTTTATTTTTGTGTTTTATTTTATGTGTGATGTGTGTGTTTTGTTTGTTTTTGTGTTTTATGTTGTGTTTTGTTTGTGTGTTTGTGTGTGTGTTTTTGTTTTTTTTGTTGTGTGTGTTTTTCTTCTTTTGTTTTTTTTTGTATTTTGTCTTTTGTTTTTGTGTTGTTTTGTTTATTTTGTTTTGTTTTGTTTTTGTGTGTGTTTTGTGTTGTGTTTTTGTTTTGTTGTGTGTGTTTTGTTTTGTGTTTTTTTTTGTTTTGTTGTTTTGTTTTGTTTTGTGTTTATTTATTTTGTGTTGTGTTTTGTTTTTTTTTTCTCTGTTTTGTTGTATATGTATTTTGTGTATTGTGTTTTTTGTGTTGTGTCTTTTTTTTTTTTTTTTGTCTGTCTCTTGTGTTGTGTTTTGTCTGTGTTTTTTTGTGTGTGTATGTTTTGTCTGTCTGTTTTTTTTTGTGTTTTTTGTGTGTGTGTGTGTATTTTGTATGTTTTTTTTGTTATGTGTTTTTTGTGTTTTATTTTGTCTTTTGTTTTTGTGTGTGTTTTGTTTTTTTTTTATTTTTTTTTGTTCTTTTTTGTGTATGTGTATTTTGTTTTGTTTTGTTTTGATATTTTTTTTGTATATTGTTTTGTGTTTTTTTTTTTGTTTTGTTTGTGTTTATCTTTTGTGTTTTTCTCTTTTGTGTCTATGTGTGTGTATGTGTTTATTTTATTTTGTTTTTTTTTTTTTTTTTTTTTTGATGTTTTTTTTTTTTGTTGATTTTTCTTTTTTTTTATTTTTTGTTTTTTTTTTTTTTTCTTGTTTTTTTTTCTTTTTTTGTTTGAATTTTTTTTGATTTTTGATTTGTTTTTTTTTTGTTTTTTTTTCTTTTTTTTTTTTGTTTTTTTGGTTTTTTTATTTGTTATTTTGTTTTCTTGATTTTTTTTTATTCTTCTTTTTGAAATTTATAACCTGCTTGCTTCTTCTAACACCAAGTTTTTCGACACTGCAGAATTATCTTAACTTCAATTCCATGCCGCCTCTTCTTGAGCAAGACTCGGCTCCGGCAAGCGCTGGAAAACGCCGAAGTCGACGAGGATGCCCCCGAGAGTGGCATCCAGATCGACTCGGATTCCGAGTCCGGAGGGTCGTACGAACTCGCCAAGCGGGGCCGCGACGACAGCGCATCCGGATCTCAGGTCCCCGGAAGCTGGGACGGAACCGACTCACACGGAGCCGGCTGCCAAGCGGATCCGAGTAGCCGCTGCCGGCCCCACTACGCAGGCTCCGGCTCCTGCACGAGCCGCATCTGCCAGTCGGGGGGCGCCGGCTCCAGCTCCTGCCCGAGTCGCGCCTCCCAGCCGAGTGGCGCAGGTTACTGCTCCTGCACCCAGCCGAGTGCGCCTCAATCGGCACTCGCCGGTTCCCCCGGAGATCCGCCCGCCCCGGGGAAACCGAAAAAGAAAACAATTCCCACTACGACCAGGTACGAGTCCTGCCTCATGCCCTAGTCACAGTAGTTTAGAAGGTACGAGTCCTGCCTCATGCCCTAGTCGCAGTAAGTCGGTTTTCGGACTTTGTTTTGCAGAGTCCAGAAGAAGCTCTCCGATAAAGGAGACGCTTCATCCGGCACACCGGCGGTTCCGACTCCAGCCATACCGCCTGTGTCGGCTCCAGCACCGACTCCGGCTGCGGTCGAGTCCAAACGCCCCGGCTGCAACCAACCCCAGCGCGCCCGGCACCGACCATTTCCGCCATGGAAACGGAGTTGGCCACGGCTGCCGGGTCCGCCACACCTCCGGCTGCAGCGCTGCAGCCGAGTTCTCCCATGCCCCAGCCTGCCGCAGTTGGGGAGGTCCTGGAGCCAGACGTGCGCGCGGGGTCTGCCGAAGCTTCGGCTGAGGATCCTCAGCGCCAACCTACTCCCGCCAACGAAGAGACAACGGAACTGGCAGCTGCAGCCGGTGCCGACTCCTCCGAGCCGACGGGTGAGGCTGGAGGCCAACTCATCGCCAAGTTGCCTCCAACGACCGAGTCACGTCAGCCTCCGTGCCCCGACCCCCTCGACTCAAGAGCTGGCGCCGGCGTCGTCAAGAGGCCTCGTCCCAGCACTGCTGCTGCCGAGTTGCAGCACGGGGGACTTGGCCACCGCTGAAGAAGCCACGAACCGCGTCGTCGCCCTCAGCTCCAAGCTCCAGGATTTTGCCGACGCGGCTAAGTCCTTGGCGGACTCGGCCGAAGTTTTGGAGACCTCCGTCGGGGTAAGTTGTCTTCAAGTTTTGTTTATTTTCCAACACTGGGAGCACGTTCAGTGCACCCAGTGGGTGTAGCCCCCGAGTCTCTAGCCGACTGATTGAGTCGGCTTGAGACTTATGAATTCGGGTGAAATTGACGAAGTTTCTTCTTTTCCAGGCGGCCATCCGACTCGGCGGAAATGGCCAGGTCCTTATGGAGAGGAATGCCTCCCTGGAGAAGGAATTGGAGGAGGAGAAGGTGAGGAGTCGGCAACTCGAAGGAAAGCTCGCCGCCCTCGGGAGTAAGCGTCCGAGTCTTCAACTCGTTTGACTTTTAAATTTTCTGCCCTTTTCTGACCTTCTTGAGTTGGCAGACGTCGAGGCCGAGAATGCCCGGCTTCGGGAAAAGTTGAAGGGCGCGACCCCGGTGGTTAAAGTCAAAGACATGCTTGACGCCAAGGCGGCGGAGTTGGAGACCGAGTTGCGGGAGGCTCGCAACTCAATGAAGACTGCCGCCTTGCTGCAAAAGGAGCATGAGAAGCTGTCGGCGCAGTACGAGAAGGCGCAGGCATCAAACTCCGAGTTGCAGGGTCAAGTCAACAATTTTTCCCGGCTGATGGACGAGTCGCAGAAGCGACACGACGCGGCCGTCGTCGACTGGGAAAAGCGTGAGAGGGATCTCATTGGCGAACTCAAAAAAGCCAATGAGACTTTACTCGGTAAGCCCCCGAGTCCTTTGCTTCTTTTTTTTTGCTCGCCTCCTTGTCCATCCCCTTAGCAATAATCTGCACTCAGATGCTTGCCCAGAATTGGAGGAGCGAGCGAAGCAGGCGGCGCTCCGACTCCGCGCACTCTCCGACCAGCAAGATCGGCACTCGACACACTTTGGACACCCGAGCTGATGTCCGAGTGCGTCGTGACGATGGAGGACCAACTCCTCCAAGTCAAGAGCTTGGTGCAGAGCTATAAATCGGCTGCCCAAGGCCTCTGTGCCAAGCTCTGGCCTGGAGAAGAGCCGAGTTCCAGCGTCTTCGCCCTCGCCGACAAGCTCTCAACGGGCCCGGCGGAAGTCGAGGAGTGGAAGGAGTCGGCCGCCCGCTCGGGAGCCGGCATGGCGCTAGCGATGGTGTTGGCGCATCATCCGGACGCAGACGTCGACAATATCTCTGCCGGAGCCCCACTCGACGCAAAAGGGAATCTAGTCGATCCCTTGGAGCTCCTTCCCCGAGTCCGCGCTGCCGCCAGCCGGATCGCCGGCTTCACCGACCTGGAGGAGCGCATAGAAGCAACTCCGGAGGAATAAAAAATTCTAATGTAATATCTCTCGGTATGCCGAGTAGGAAAATTGTAAAGACTTTTGCTATGAATGAAAATGTCTTTTGGTCCATTTTAATGTTTTGCACAAGTTACTTGGCTCGTCCGCATTTGTTTTTTACGCCGAGTCGGATCCTTTTCGCGTGCAGGCCGACCTTTAGCTTTTGCTCTTGCCAACCGGACAGCCGGGTTGCGACTGTAGTTGGGGACGAAGAGTGGGCCTTAGGTACCGTACACGTTTACTTAGATGCTCGTGTAGAAACAAAGTTAGGAGATTCTAAATAACTTGCGCCGGGTGAGGAATCACCCAGTGGGTTTGTAGTGGCTTCCGGGTGTTGCCCGAAGTGAAGCCACTCAGTTTTATTAGATGTAGCCCCCGGGAGTTGCCCAAAGGGAACTTAGTCGGAAAAATGAAAATTTAGATAAACAAGGTGTCTCCCGAGTGCCGCTCGAAGGAAACAAATGTTTATTTATAATGAAACAATGAACTATTTTGAAGTACAAAGTTTAAGTGTAGAAGGGACGCAGCTGTGCAATGTTCCATGTCCGTTCCGTAACTGCACCGGTTGCCGGGTCCTCCAGCCGGTACGCGCCGTTGTGAAGCACCTGGTTGATGATGAATGGTCCTTCCCAAGGCGGAGACAATTTGTGCATGCCAACCTTGTCTTGGATCAGTCGGAGGATCAGATCTCCTTTGTTGAAGACTCGGTGTAACACCCAATTTGAACGATTAGGGTTTTGATCGGCATTCATGCATGCATGGCATCATCATCACCACACCTTATTTAAACTTAGTTGTATATCGATTTAACTTTATAGAATATGTTAATATTTCATCCTCGGTGGATAATTGTTGCAAACACCAATCAATTTATTTGAAGTATTCGAATTAACAAAATCGTCGTCAAGGGTGGTGGAAGTCATCGAACCCTTCAAAGAATCTCCGTCCCTAACCCTAAAACCCTAACGGTGTCAAACTAGGGTTTCATCGACAGAATAGTTCCCCAGTGGTGCAAACCTCCCAAACTTCATAAATAGTTTCAAAAGGAGTAACCTTAAACCCCTGACCAATTTTCAAACCCTTGGACATCACTAGAACTCAATTCTATCTCAAATCCCCATTTCAAACCCTAAATTGAAATTGAATGGGAACCTAGGTCAAATCAGGCCCAAATTGGTTCAAACTCCTCCAGTAGCTCAAGAATAATATCAGAAAGCTCCTGTAAAAATTTCAACTTATTTGGAGTTAATTTGACGCATAAAATGACAAAGGGGAGGGTTCTGCAAATAGGAAATAAAAAGAAAAAGAAAATAAACAAACCCTAAACCAACCCGGGCCGGGAGCCACTCGGCGGCCCACTCGGCCGGCCCGTTAACACCCCCGGTTCCCGAACCCGCCTCCCACTTCCCCATTTTCCGCCTTCCCCTCTCGGTCGCGCCTGCTCCCGGGCGCGCTTTCCCCCGCTCCCCTGTCAGACGCCCCGGGCCCGCTTGTCATCCCTCCCGCGCCACGTCCCCGCCGCTCGTTGGCCTCGGTGGCCGGTGCGCCGCTCCGACAAGCCACCTTCCGAGGCCGCCGCCGCCCTATAAAGCCACCCTTCCGACAGTCCTCCTCTTTTCCCCGTTCTCCAGAAAACCCTAGCCCCTTTTCGCTCGGTGCCGAAGCCTCCCCGCCGTGTTCTTCCCCGAGTCCGGCCAGCCTTCCGACGAGAAATTCCGAGCGTCCCGGTGAGCTATTCCCCTCCTTTTCTTGCGCTTGAGCCTCCTTAGTTCCTGCCTCACCTCCCTCCCTCATCCATTTTCCAGAACGGTCCCGAGCACCGCCGCGCTGTCCTCGTCCTCCCCACCTCCGGTCAAGGACTCCGGTGAGCTATCCTGCTCTTTCCAGTAAGCCCGAGTCCCATTTCTTCCTCCTCGAGCCCCCTTTCTCCTCCCCTCACCTCCCCGTCGTTTTCTTTCCACAGATCCGCCCTCGGAGACCATCCATCACCGGCGACCGAGCCACCTCGACGACCCTCGCCGGCGCTAGCCTCCTCCAGCCTTCCCCGAGACCTACTCGTGCGCGCATTCGTCTTAGGGTGAGCTCCGGGTCCCTTGGCCATCTTCCCCGAGCTCGGGCCGGTAGCCCAACACCCTCCGGCGAGCTCGGGTGCCGCTCCGGCCGAGCGCCACCGCCTAGATCCGCCGCCGGCCTCGGTACAGAGAGGGGAGAGAAGAGAGAAGTGAGGGAGAGAGAGATCCGGCCGCGTGGCCTTTTCTGATTGGGCCACGTGTGCTCGGGTTGGTCCCGCTAGTCAGTAGGTGCGGTTATGAGGGTAGAGTAGGGGGTGTGTTCTCGGGTGGGTTTAGCATGCGAGTCCCGTAGCACAGAGAGAGAGGGGGATTATTTCGGGTACGTTTAGCATTTAGGGATTCGTATGTTAGGGTGAGATTTCATCCAAAATTTCAAGCAACCATATCTTTCAAAATACAGCTCCAAATTTGACAAATTTTATATGGTTGGAAAGCTGGTGAAATTCTCTACAACTTGGACGCATCAAAAGTTCATTTTGACTACATGCACAGTAGGTTATCTAGGGTTTAATCACTTGTCTCGGCTAGTTTCGAAATACGATAACTTGCGATCCATAGCTCGGATTTTAGCAAACTTGATATCGTTGAAAAGCTTATGAAGATTCCTACGACTTGGCTGAAACAAAAAGTAATTTTAGTCACATGCACAGTACTGTACTTAGGATTGTTACTTTGCCCTGTCGCGACTCGGTTAAAACCCTAGCTTTGCGAGTTAAGCTCCGATTCGCACGATTCCAAGTACCCCAAACTCCCAATGAATAACTTAACCTAATATTGACCTATTACACACCTTTCCAAGGTTTCACCACTGTAGTCGCAACCCTAACTCCTCGGAGCATTTTAAATCGTCATGCATGCATTCTAGATATCACATGGCTCCGATGACTTAATATGAACCCATGCAGATCATCATGACTCTTCGACACCCATTGCACGTCTAGTCTCATGTAGCTCACATCATTCATACATGCACACATGCCGTCTTCTTATTTCCTTCTCGTTTGTTTCCGGTGTCGTCATTACTCGAAACAGAAGCAGAAGAGGACAACCACCCGGCTTACGAGACCTCGCAAGAACAGGAACAACCCGAATCAGGCAAGCAGAGCTTGTTGCATCTCTACCTTTCGTACTCTCGTGTATGCCCTGTTATATGTGCTATGTGTATGATTGCTATCGTTGAATCGTTGCAAGGTGCGTACACTAGCATGTGTAGGATGTGTCTTACGTCGGGAACATCTTATAGCTCTTCAACTAAATTGTTAAGTGAGTTGGGAGAGCCGAGGGCGTGCACAATGGGTACGGTGGTGTGAATTGATGCATGACGGCGACCCAGGTGTATGAAGGTTTTGTCGCCATACCAACCCTATCTTCAGCGTGTCACCATCCCTTATCACACGTGAACGCTAGCGAGAACCAACACTGAGGATAGCTGGGGTAAGCCTCCATGCACTTTGTGAGGCTCGCTACCTCCAAACTGTTATGCACTCACTATGCCTGCAGGGGTTGAGTTGTCGGTAGTGGTTCGAGAGATTTAAAATGAATATGTGAGGATTGGATCGAATTGGAATTATTAACTCATGTATGGATTGGATCAGTTTGGATTTTACTTAGGGGCTGCCCTAATTGGATCGGATAATGTTTAATGGATTGAATTGGATTGGATACACGGGATGCCCCGATGGAATTGGAGTTGATGGTTTGATTTGGTGGTACACATGGGTGTGATGTGTTGTGTTATGAGTCAGTTGGTACTTAGTTTGTCTTACTTCACCTTATTAATGTTATGTTCTTAAATTGTATATTGTTACTCTGAGAAGCATTCATGTTTAATTAATGTTGTACTAGTATGAGTAGGACATTTAATCAAGCACGGATAAGTCTTGCGAGTACGTTCGTACTCACCCAGGTTACCCCTGGAGCTTGCAGGTGAGCCGGTGGTGGAAGATTATTTCGATGATGCTTAAACTTGCGTTTTCTCGGTTAGCTAGTCGATCTATGGGATAGGTCGTAGCTTTTGTTCAGCGGTCACCATACCGCTGTGGGACTCACTTATTTTGCTTCCGCTGTTGTTAAATTTCTCCGTACTCGAATATGTTTCCGGTGATAACCGACTGATGTAATATGTTGTCCCATCGTGGACTGTTATTAAGTAATATCGTATTGTAGAGCTTTGTGATGATATCCGAGTTGTTAATCCAGGCTGCCCCTGCACAATACGTGAATGATATGAAGTGTATGGGTATGCCGTGAAGGATCGAGGCCGAACCATTTTCTACTAAGTCGAGCAGGTGTGGGTTGAGTGACCCGCTGGCTGAGATGCAGTGCCGGCCAGGCAGGGTGTGGGCGTTCTACCGGGCTTTCGAGCGACCCACTAGCTTCCGAGCTAGGTTAGGGTGTGGGTAGAATCGCCGGGCTCCTCCGACCTTGCTTGTTGTGGTAGGATTCGGGAACGACTCTGACTCTTCACCGGATTACGGAATCGTATGTGGTTTTGGGAAGAGTGGTCGCTTCCGGCCGGCTCGCACATGGCGGGTGTCGGATCGCTCTACCTTGGTGCGTACGGCGCAGGTACCACGTGCCACCGGGTTGGCGAGTCCTTCGGTCCTTGGCGACTTCTCGTTCCCCTAATCATATCTATTCCGGTCCGTGAACAAAAAAAAGAAAAAAACAAAAAAAAAAAAAAAAAAAAAAAAAAAAAAAAAAAAAAAAAAAAAAAAAAAAAAAAAAAACAAAAAAAAAAAGAAAAAAAAAAAAAAAACACAAAAAAAAAA